>JASANF010013913.1:0-111868 GCA_030248245.1 Trissonchulus sp. WLG1_4
AGAAAGACACCAAGATCACAAACAGTATCAGTTACATTTAACTTATAATTTCCAATATAATAGCTAATGTTATCAACATCTACAGCGGTACCATACACAAAAATCAGACACTTTTCGACTGACAGATTTAACTGCCATGTCCGAGACCATGTGTAGATGCTGGCAAGGTCATTCGCTAACTGGTCAGAATGATTTCCTTTTGTTTCTTTATAGACCTTGGCATCATCCGCGTAAAACGAAATATTACAAAACTGAACTACATCCGGCAAATCATTAACAAATAACAAAAAGAACAACGGACCCAAAACACTTCCTTGAGGTATGCCACTGTGCACTGTAGCTTCATTTGATAACTTATCCCCAATTGAAACCTTTTGGGTCCTGTTTGTGACAAAATTTGTAATCCAAGCAAGTACTGCATCGGAAATACCATAATTTTTTAATTTTAATATAAGTTTAGGATGAGAGACAGTATCAAAAGCTTTAGCAAAATCAAGGTAAGCAGCATGAACATGAAAACCACTATTCACCATGGTATTCCAATCATTTAATGTTTTCAAAAGATTAGTTTCAGTTGATCTACGTTTAAGAAATCCGTGTTGCGATAAATGTAACAATTTATTTTCAGACAAATAGTTTACCACATCTTCGCGTATAATACATTCCAATACTTTGCAAAACGGAGAAGTTAAACTAATAGGACGATAATTTGAGGGAATTGAGGGTAGTCCCTTGCGTTTAAAAATAGGCTTAACCAATGCTGTTTTCCAACTTTTGGGCAAAAGTCCTGTACTTAGTGATTTTGAAAAGATAATATATAAAGGTTGCGATAAACTCCTAGACAGTTTGGACAGGAAAATTGAGGGTATCTTTTCAGGCCCAGAAGAGAATTTGGGCGGTACCTTACGCAGGACAAGCTCAATTCGTTCAACAGACACAGTAACATTTTTTAAAGAGGAAGCTGTACGTAAATTAAAAAGTGGTAGTCGACCATCATCTGAGGTAAACACACTAGAAAACTGGTGACTAAAAAATTCACATTTTTGTGCATTAGTAGAAGCAATATTATCACCCATGGTTAAGTCCGGTATCCGTGCTTTTGAGGACAATTGGTCATTAATATATTGAAAAAACGTATTCAGATTTTGGGATTTCAAGATCTGCTCTTCCTTATCATGAAAGTGTTTGCGAATACTGCTTCTATACAGGGTACGGACACGTTTATATTGAGTAAAATCATCGTCCTTTCGTGATACTTTATATTTTTTCCACAGGTTAATTTTCTTGGAATAAAGTGTTTTTAAATTTTTCGGAAAAGTCGATTTACGTTGAGCGTAGCCACAACGGCGTAGACCTTCGGGACAAATTTTTGTACACTGATATCAACAATATCCATAAACGTAGTCCACAACTGTTCAATGGTGGAGCAGGCCATAAACAGACTATCCCAATCAATCGTTTCTAGGAAATCACCAATAGCTAGCCAGTCCGCTTTTTTAAAATCATAGCGATAAAGTTTCTTTTTCGCCGATTGATGTTTGCGGAAATTTAAAGTAATATCAATTTTACAATGGTCACTTGAAGAAAAAGGTTCAGTAACTTTAACATTTCCAAGAAAAGGATCAGTAAAAAGCGCTAAATCCAATATGTTTTCACCCCTTGTAGGTTTATGAACCATATTTTTTAAACCAAAAGAGCTGGAATACTGTAAAAAATCCGAAGCCATTGAATCAGCATAAGATATACCTTGTGGCCATCTAATACTGCTGAAATTGAAGTCGCCCACTAGAATTATATCCCAGCTGATAGTACAAAATACATTTAAATCTTTCAACCATTCATTGTTTACAAATTTTGTAGAATTTGGGGAACGATAAATAGTACCAAGACGGATTCTTGTAGAGTAAAAGAAAATATCTAGAAATAGTATTTCTATAAGAGAATGGTATGATTTTGATACAACAAACTTTGCATTTACATTTTCATGAACCATGACAGAAACGCCACCATGTCGCCCACAAGAACGATCTGATAGAAAAATAGTGTAGTTTTTTGGAAACAAACTGTCTGGGTAAGATGGGTTTAGCCATGTTTCAGTTAAACAAATTATATCAGGCTCACATACTGCTGAAATAGCATGCAGATCATCAAACTTATTTGTAAGGCTTTGACAATTAAAATATAATAATCGAATTGGGGGTGTACCAGACTTCAGGCTTTGATTATAACTATTGGGATAACCAGCCAAGCTTACCCGTTTAACTCAGAGTTTTGGTGTACATTTTTGCGTTTCACAATCATACCATTGTTAATAACAAGGTCTTCGCCATTTTGGGGACGACGATACAACTCCTGGCGCAGTTCTCGGTCAGCCTGACGTTGAGCGTACGTCAAATCCGGACGTACCCAAGGACGAGGGGCACCCCCTTGGACCCCCTCCGTAAGTCCTCGAAACCCCCGTAAGAACGCTGATTGAAGCGTTACAGCACAAGTACGTTTCAGTACAAATTCCGGGCTATAGCTGCGAAATTTTCTAAAATATGAAGCTAGTTAGTGTTTTTTAGTGCGGTAAAAATATTTCTAATGCTTCTTAGCAGGTTTTTCCTTCAATTTAGGCCTCAGGCTTAGGCTTAGGCTTAGTGCTTAAGGCCGATTCACAAGCGTTTTTGCCGCTGAGATTCTGACGCAAAACGCAAGCCGCAGGGTGTCGCAAGCGAAACGCACCGTCTGAACAAGCTTTGCGGACTTAGTGCGTCTTGCAGGTCAGTTAACTTGCAAGGTCAGGTCAGCAAACGTTTGCTGCGTCTTCACTGATGCAAAAAAATGACAAAGTGCTAAGCAAAATTTGTTTAAACCAATACAAACGTAGCATCAAAACGCAATGAAATCGCAGGTCGAATTGCAGTCTGGCGTTTAAAACGCTGCGGCAAATTCAAGACGCAGGCATTCCGCACTAAAAACGCTGCGTCTGTTGCACCCAACCCCCACCAAAAAAAAAAAAAAAACTAAACCGAACTTGACTGTCAGTGCCAGCTTGCTGCTGAGCATCAGTGACGTTTTCAAATCGTATTTATGGTATTAGCTTTCATTAAAAATCGCTACTTATGCCTAATGATGCTTATTTTCCTATGAAAATGTAATTAATTTATTGTCTACGGAAAAGAAACTAAAACTTGATATGCAAGCTTAATTTAACTATATATGTATATTTCGCCTCTCTTTTCAGTTGGCAAAATTACGATTTTTAGTATAAATGGGCTAAATATGTTGCTAAGAACAAAGCTGTATTAAATATATTTTATGTGTTACTTTATGACGATCTAACTTCAGGCTGATATTACGACTGTATTGGTCATAATTTTCGACCATTAGCCGTATTATGTCGAAAAACGATGATTTTCGACAAAAATTGAATTTTTTCGAAAAGGTATTAATCAACGTTTTTTCGCTTGGAAAGTGCTAAAAATGAACTCAGCGCATGCGAAAACCTATAAAAATGTGTTTTCACGGTGAAAAAATGTCAGTTTGAATTTCTCCCCCCCCCGCCTCAGTTGCGCCCGAGGCCGAGGAAGAGCTAAAATAACAAAATAGAAAATTTTCCACACCAAGACATTAACTATGCGCATTGAAGCCAAGCCATTCACATTCCCTAAATTTTCCCACATTTATTAAATTAATTAGTAACTTCGTTGTTTCAGTTTTGTCCTAATAATAGTATTCAGGCACTTTTGTTAATTTTATTTTTATTCTGATTTTTTGTTGGTTTAAAATAATCTGTATCAGGTACTGTATTTTTGCACTTTGCACTGTATTCTCAGGTGGATTGTTAGCAGTCCGTTCCCGGCTCTTCTCCACCTTTTCAAACTGTTTTTACTGTATTTATGTGACATATTGATTGCAGTTTGAATAAACCATTTTGATTGATTGATTGATTGATTGATACTTCTGAAGCTCATGCGGGGAAAAAACCCTATTGCGGGGAAAAAAACTATTTTGTTTGGTGACAATTTTTTGCTACTCGCCCATTGTTGCTACAAAAGTTAATTCATCTGGGCTAAAAACATGCGTAGACTTCATTGAAACCGTTTTGCGGCCGAAAAACGTCGTTTTTTGTCGTTTTGGACCTTACGAAACCTGTTTTTGTGATGTTTCACTATATACATATTCAATGTATATTCAATGTTCCATGTTATGTTATGTCAACTATGTTCAATGCTATATGCTGCAAACTTTTTTAAATTATGAACCTAGTTGGCGTTTTTTAGTGCGGTAAACTTGTTTTTGATGCTTCTTAGCCGGTTTTTCCTTCAAATTAGGCCTCAGGTTTAGGCTGACTCTTAGTGCTCACGCTTAGACTCAGTTGTGGGTGCGCAAAAGATTAGTCTTAGTTCCCTGCATCAAATAAAAGGACAATTACTACTGTGGAATATTAAATAAAGCTGAACTTTAAAACCGAAATTGCCTGTCAGCGTGAGCTTGGCTCTGAGCATTAGGGAAGTTTTGAACTAGGATTTGAGGGATTAGAATATATGTAGTATAACGCAGTATTTATGCCTTAGGCCGTGTCTACATTGAGCTTTTTTTCAGCTGCTCGAGCAGCTGAAAAAAACTGGAGCTTTTTTTCGCCATTTCCGGCTTTTTTCCAGCTGCTCGAGCAGCTGGAAAAAAGCTGGAGCAGCTGAAAAAAAGCTGGAGCAGCTGAAAAAAAGCGGATAAGTATGGCGGTCACTATAGACTAGCACTTTGCGGTAACGACAGACTAGACCCGCTATTTGATTGGCCGGTTTCTCGCTCCGGCTGCGCATGCGCGTCCTGCATATTTGGTTTTATCCGATATAAATGGTTTTTGTTCCTTCTAGAGAAGGAACTATTGTTTTGATCCGTTGTTGCTGCGGTGTAAAACACTGCTGCACTCTTTGGATCGCCTATATGTCGTACGTGTAAATTCAGCATGGTGCTGGCTGCTTTTTTTGTCTGCGTATACGCAATGCAAGTATGCACTACGTATTCAATCAATCAATAATTGGTGTGCTGTAACAGTGACAAAATTTTGCAGCCTCGGCACCGTAATGTTTCACCAGCAGTATGTATGTAAATGATTCTGGAAAACACTGTTTATCGCTTCTTAGAGCTGATGAGCTCAGATCAAAACGCAACTTTTGAGCCTAATGGCTAGATGCAGCGGGATGCTTACCATCCTGCAGCGTTGTTTTTGTACGTAGTTAAAGTAGTTTAGGTCGTAGAGCAGGATACGATAGGATATGCAGAGTAGTCAAAAATAAGCAGGTACTAAAAGGTAATGATAGTACTTTTAGGTAGTGATAGTAATAATGTAGCCTACACTAAGTATCGAATAGAATAGATAGGTAGAATAATAAAGGTAGACGCTGGGGAAGGAACCTTGCCCCTTTTGGGGGCTACTTGTTCTGTTGTCGCTATTGTCGCTATTTAGGGTTTTGTGGCCATAGCAACAACAAATTCTAAAAATTAATAACCACAGAATGTTAAGCCACAGTTCAACGCTCATAGTATCACAAAAATGAGTTTTAGCGGAAGTTAAACTAAATTTTTATGTTTATAGATCACAAACATTCAAAAAGTCATAATTGTTGTAATTGAACCTACATATCTTATCTCCATGTTTTTGTTGTTATGTACATACCAAACTATTTCTCAATAATTTAATGGAAGCTGTGGACAGGAACAAGGCGTTCCCGTGCGACTGTGATAATTGTGATAAATTGTTTACAACAAGAAAAAGTCTCATTCGGCATGTACGAAAATTGCACCCACAGTCAATGAACAACATCCTTTATGGAAATGGTGAGAGTCACTATTGTAATATCTGTACTAATGGATACATATAATTTTGCATAAGTCTAAATGAATGCTAGAGTAAAATACATTAAACATAAATAACACTGCAGATTGAATAATTGACAATTAAACTCTGCATTGGAACAGTGTCTTATCAGTTATTTTAGTAGCGAGATGATAATGTGACAAAATTTACGAAATAGCTAACAGCTATGGTGTTTGCGATGGTGCTAGTTGTGAATGTTTACCGTTTTGTTTTAGCAAAATGTCAAGAAGTTGGGTGCCAATTTTCTCATAGAAACGTTTGTGAACTACGAAAACATTTAACAGCAGCTCATGCCATTTCAATGGATACGGAAGAGCGATTATTTACAAATTTTTCCTGTATGTATTGCAGCTGACATGTATTTAGTAATTTAACTTAAAGTTGTAATAGTGTAATAGTTTAGCACAAGGTTTGCCTTTTTTTTATCACGGTCTTTGTTTTTGCTTATGCATTATCCAATATACAATATTGCATATATATACTAGGATATATTAGAAAATATACTAGGAATACACCCAGTTCAGAATACATAAAAAACTTATTCAAAAAGTGTCAAATAACGGTTAATTTTATGTCATTTTTCATGAAGTACAACATTCCGATTCAGTATCGCTTCCGAGTGTCGCTTTTAGTTCAATTCAAATATTTAATATATTTATTATTTATTATATTTTGACTTAATTATTTATTATTTATTATATTATTTATTATATTTTGATTTTACATTTTAGCTGCACAAGAAAAAGGAGAGCCTCCACAACGAATACATTTCGCTGTTCGCGATGATGTGAAGAATGTGAGGTGCTCGTGTGGTCTTGAAAAATGGCGGCGGGATCCAAATGATCTAACCAGCGTTCAAATTCTTGTGACTGAACTGCGAACTCTTCCCGAATCCCCCATACTCTTTTTCAAAAACGAAGGAGAAATGTCAGCAGAAAAATTTCTGACTTCTGACGAACTGTGTTTAATTATACAAACGCATTATCAAAAAACGCGGTTGACCAAGTTCGGCAAACTGCTATTGATTGATGACACTCACAAGGTTACTGCTTATAAAAAGCATCACAAGTTGACAACTTTAATGGTTTTGGATGACTATATGGAAGGCGAAGTTGTAGCATGGATGATTGCTACACGGCAAGACACGGTTGTATATGAAATATTTTTTAAGTATGTGTTGGCGTGTCTTGAAAATACCAGAGTGGAATACTTCATGTCAAATGACTGCGCCGCATTTTTTAAAGCTTCTGAAGCATTATATCCTCATTCAAATGGCACAAAAAACGCCTCTGTGCATGGCATGTCCACCGAAATTGGATTAAAAAACTTGCTTCAGTAAAAGCTGTGGATCATGGCCAGAAAAACTAGTTTTACCAACAACTTTGCGCTTTAATGAATCAAAAAGCTATTCCAGATTTTTTGGTGAGTAAGGGCCAAAAAAAATTACGGTCGTATGTCCGTTAAGCCTGCAAAAATACGAAATAATCACGCTATAATATCGTTTACACTGTTGGTGACGTATGTTTTACGTAATTTTTCCGGCTGAACAGACAAATGGCCGAAAGTAAGATTCAATGCTAAATGTTTTTTAATCGTAATGTATAAGAAGCCTGGCATCATGAAATGAAGGATTTTGTTATTAATATAATTCACTTGCAATTCAATGTTATATACGTCCAATGTATGTGGACCACAATGTCACTTATACACACTCGTTATGCCTTCCACCTAGTGTTAACTGGAAGTCAGACTTATAAAAATGTGAGACTTGCAAAAATAATAATTAAAATTATTGCTCAACACTTTAGCGCTTGCTGTTTCAGGATATGGCAGCATCCATGAACAAGAAGTATTCAAAGGACGGGCGATTCGAAGAGTATTGGTAATACTTTACATCCACATACTTGTCTCGACCAGAGGAGTGGGCTGTGTGCTACGACGAGTTCGCATGTTACGTTCGAACAAACATGTTCTTAGAAGCGTTTCACAAGCAGTTGAAATACAGGTATATACATGAATAGTTAATTAAATTTTTAACAAATCACTAACTCAGTGACCAACTGCGTTCAGTTTGCACATGCAAAGAAACTTAATGATAAGTATATGTAAATAATTTAAGTCACTAAAAAATTTTGAAAACATTGTTGCAAAAACTTGGTTAAATTATTGCTCAAAAAACCCGCCAGCAGAACCTCCACCTGTTACAGGTCGGGTCATCATGACCATAGATGTGCATACAGACAGGGGGGTAGGGGGGGTATCACTCAGACGGATTTGCTTCTGTGCATTTATGGATGACTATAATTACTCACTCCTGATATTGCTTTTTTTGCAGTGAATTCTACTTCGCGGGTTCACCCAATCATCGTCTGGACAAGCTAAACGGGCACCTGCTCAATTACGACCGGAACAGAAAGTTTGATAATTTAGTTAAACATATAATGGGAAAGGTGTCCTCACGAATTTCGACCATTAATGTCCGACATAACCGCGCTGCTACACTGAGTGTTCAAACTGTTCAAAATATTTCTCAAAAAAATGACATGTGCTCAGTTGTAGTAGCTTCTGAAAAGCAATCTGGAAAGTTCTATTTTGTTCAACGTTTGCGCAAGGAGCCGTGCTGCCGCGTTCTTTGCCAGCGCTGCTCAATTAGCATACATTGCTATAAGTGTTCATGCAAGGATTATTTCATGAAATCAACTATTTGCAAACATATCCACCTGGTTGTGCGGTTCGAACACCAGCACCAATTAAGTCCCGCAGATAATGACCTACCACTGGATCAGCAACGAATTATTCCTCAGTCTGATCCTGATTTTGACAAGGTAGCAGAGACGCTTGACGATTTGTGGCCAGAAAAGCCCACTAATATGGAGCAGCTAAAGTTTGATGAGTTTGCACGCGTGGGAGAAATGATGCTGGCAAAAAATCTAAATGCCGACGCGACCCTGGAGGTACGAAAACTCCTCAGTATGATCACTGAAATCGGCGCTCATGAGCAGTTGCGCCGTGAGAATAATGATACTGCAGAATATTCCAAGGACTTAACAATTTCGAAAGGCTCACGCGCAAAAACGATCAGACAAAAACGATATGAACCTGCAAGCTCCAAGAAAAAAGTCAAACTGTATCAGGGACCAACTGTTTCCGCCGAAAATGTCATTGCCGAAAATTTTTTGAATCACCCAGCAAGAGATCATTCTTATTGCTCATACTAATTTTTTAGTTATAACACAAGTTTAATTGTTGTTCTATTGAAGTCTATATTGATGTGTAGTCATTATATACATTTGCAATATTATGTGATAAACGTGTTATGTGCATCGCCAAAACATTGTGTTTTTGTCCAGTTGTAAAAGTGAAAAATGTATCAATGTTTAGTAAAACAGTTTGGTTTACGAAGTGGTATACACTGTGGCATTAGACATAAAGGGTTAATAGCTATGGTAGTGGTAGTATATAATACACACCAGCAGCCTCTTTTCCCAGTAAGCAAGTATGCATGTATGTGGACCCACACGGACACGGACCCTGTTATTGTGGTTCCCATTCACCGACCAGATGAAGATGAACTGCTGGGTTGGCAGGAGCAATGTGGCCCTAATTTTTTGCTCGGATTAGAAATCGAACGCCGTAACTGTTCGGCCACAATGACCACAGTATATACTAAAACTGTAGCTTAATATAGCTGTAAGCATCAACATGATTAGTCAGTGAGGGTCAGTAGAATAAATCGTATACCAAGAATGATATATACATGTAGAATGATATATGTATGTACAATAGAAAATATAATAAATAACAATAACGCAAACGAAGAATATGACTGCTATGCTGTTTTACTGCTGCAAAAGACCTTGCCAAATCAAAGGCCATATTACAGAAGTAAGCACAGAAATAGTCAGTCGCCAATGTCACTGAGCAGTCAGTCTGAAACACAAAATGAAATATAGAAATATAGATTATATTAAATACATTTTTAAGGTTGCATTGTATACACCATTTTTTGCGTATATATATTGCGTAATGTATGTTGGACCGGACCTGTTTGGGGGAAGCGAGGTCGGGTTGGGGGGGGGGAGCACTTCTCCCCAATTGCCCCCCCCGCGCCTATTATGTTGATGACTAATTTTTCACGTTTCAAAATATATCGTGTCTACAATGGAAATTTTAAAATAGGTCCCCAAGGGCTGGTCTCGGTCTCGTATATAGGTCTCGTTTGGTTGGTCTCGATTGCCTTGTCTCGTTTTCGATTGCAAACTCGAGACTTGCTAACCCTGCCTGCAGGTAAAGTTTTTCTAACTTCCACCACTAGTAAAGTCAAGGTAAAGTCGTATATATTCTCAGACAATGACTAAAACCAATGTGATAGTTTCGCAACTAAAAATAATGTGATTAGACAATGAGTAATCTATCTTGACTCTAACTCTAGTGTATTCCTAGGTTTGGAGTTAGAAAGATAATAGATTGAAGCCAATATAGTACCACGGTTATCTAGTGTTTGTGACTGGCCGCGTAAGCCAGCCATTTTTAACCAGCCGCCCGGCCGTCGGCTTTTCCCGGTCGCCCGGCCGGCCGGCGCCGGCAATTTTCGGCCGGAACCGGTGTCACAGTGTAAATTTTCCCCCCTGTAGATTCTCCCCTAGGAAAAATTACCCCGGTGTAAATTTTCCCCCCGGAAAATTTGCACCGGGGGAAAATTTGAACGGGGGAAAATTTACACCGTGACACCGGCCGGCGACTGTCAGGCCGGCGGGCGGGCGGCTGGCCCGCCAAAAATTCTGACCAGTCATTCAGTTAAAACATTAGTGCAAAAGTGTATAATGTGAGACAGTCTCGAAGGCTTCGGTTTAAGTCTAAACAAGCAGCAATTTCATGCAAAATTTATGGAGTTCTTATCCATGTGCACGACCAGCCTTGCGGTCTGCACCATTATCAGTAATTTTGAGTGCAAATCATATTCGGTAGAAGCTAAATCACTTGGAAGAATTTGCTTCAAAGGAAGTTAAACCTGTCGCTACCCACTTTATATTTTATTTTTAACATTCGGAATGGTTTTCGGGCGTTAGGGCCGATTCATGCCTATAGCCGTATGTCCGTTCAGCTGACAAAATTATGAAATAATCGACACTAATAGTGTAGAAGTTCAGATCGTGGCGTGATTATTTCGTAAGTTTGTCGGTTGAAGGGACATAGGGCTGTATCTGTAAGTATGAATAGACTGTCCTGTAGGAAGATCCAGTCTTACAATTTAGTTGGTTCTTTAGGACAAAGCTTCGCTATTTTGGTAGCGAAGTATGTACCAACCAGTATAACCAACTGTAAACTTTTTGGCATGTCATTCAATGCAAGAATAATAAAACTTTACAATTCGCAATAACCCATAAACATGCAAAAATCGGTGAATACAGCCCCAAAACATCCTTTGGAATTTTTTAAACTTTTTTGGGCTAGTTATTTTAATTGAAGGCATATATTGGGAATTTTTTCGGCAATTCACAGCACAGAAATGTGTGGCACTTTTCTGACAGGTTTTAGACCTAACGGTAAGATTCTGTAAAAACAGCCTAAATCCGGCATAATTTATTGGATAGCCGCATGCAGAACATAGCCCTTTTAACTATTTTTGCTCGTACCGCTACTTGATGGATCTCATACGTGGGTAGTTAGAAAATTCTGGGTGAGGGCAGTACTAGTTGTTTTTCAATAATTTTGAGCTGCTGTATTTTACTTATTAGTTCTGGGTGGAACTTTGCCTGTTTTATAAGCTGGGTGGAACTTTGCCTGTTTTATAAGCTGGGTGGAACTTTGCCTGTTTTATAAGTTATCTGTTTTTACCTGTTTTATAAGCTACCTAAACAAACTTAAAATTACTTGAATCCATCCTATAGTTTTTGAAACAAAAAATGTCGGGTGTTTTGGAAATAAAAAATGCCAACATTAAATAAAAAAAGTCAATTTGCAATTTTTGGGCCTACAGTAATCCACGAAACTAACACCAATAGCAACAACAACAAAAGTTGGCTAGCTGGCCGCCTGGGCCAGCTTACACACAAAACACGATCACGCATAACGATAAGTTTACACACAAACACACACACAATTTTGTCCAAGCGATTACACGTAACACGTGTAATTCGCTAGGGCAAATCAAATGTAAGGTCCTGTCGCTACTGTGGTAGCGACAGGAAAAAAGTGAACTGTAACCAAAAAACTCAGGTTGATTTGGCCAAGATATTTCAAGTCATGTTTTTTCCCCGAAAAATTTTCCAGCGTTTGCAGTTACAGTTTTTTCCTGTTGTGCCACAGCACAACAGGTCTCTAATTTTGCTTTCTGGCGGAATACACTGGGCTTGTAGTGCAATTTACGTCTGTGCGTTAGTTTGCTTTGCATATTAGAACTACTGCGCGAGCGTCACATCATTGTCTAGTGCAAAAGTTACACTGTAAGCTGGAAAAATGTCAATGTGCGTTTGTTTAGTTCATGTGTGTCACATAGTGCGCGTGTGTCACATTGCTGATAGTACCAACATTTGACCAGATAATTTTGTTGGCAGCATCTTACATATATTTGCTGCGAACTGTAGTCATTTTGGTCATGAAAGAATGAATACACTTCTCACTCATCAAAACAACCCATTCCTACATAATTTGTTGTAAGATAATTAAAACTACATACTTCCAGTTTTTGCATAAACAACTTATTGTAAGATTGCCTAAAAACGCATTGAGCTTTTGCATACACATTTTACAATAAGGTAATTATCTGCTGCACAACAGGTTTTAGCTGACCTGATGGTCAGCTTACTTGAACATAACTCTTAATACTTACTGAAGGTTTTGCCGCAGGTTGGGCTTGTTAATTCTTATTTTCTAGTCATGAAAGCAGAATAGACAAGTATTTGTATCAACCTTGGGTGAAATTCTAGAAGGGTGACTAGCGACTGACTAACTTAATCACTCGCTAAACGCTCGCTCAACACCCTGACTATCTTGATCAGCATTCTAGAAAATTTTTTTACGCATGTCTGAGTGTGTGTGTTTTCATGCAAGCTGGCTGGTAAGCCAGTTTTTCGTATTGAAAACGCTCTAAACGAGTGATTAACTAATCAAGTGTTTAAACGCTGACTAAACGCTATTCTGGAAGACTGATCAAGCAATGATTATCTTTTTGTCAGTGATTATCCTTTAGCAGCGTTTAGTTTTCAGCCATCAAAGTGTTTATTCAATTAATGTTTTTTTTCTGAATAGGTAACTATTCTTAATTTTTAATCAGTTATATTAATTACTAATACTTCATTAATTAATCAGCTAATGAATTATGCGGGTATCAGACTAAACATGTGGTCCTACCTGACCTGACATGGGCTCACCTGACCTGTTGTATGGCGGTGTTTCACTATATTTGATAGATATATATTTGATATATATATATTATATATATCGCTATATTTGAGTCGAATCCGCACAAGTGATAAATAAAATAGCCAATGCTGACAGCAGCTAAAACCGGCTATTTCAGTCAAAAACTGTATCTGAAACGGCTATTGGCGGCTACAGCCAAGTTTTTTCAGTCAAAGCGTGGCTATCTACCAGTATAGCCATGGCTAGCAATAGCCGTGGCGAAACTGTGTAAGGGAAATATATGCTGACAATTGTAGCAGCTGCTAACGGCTAATTTACAAATTACTGATTAGTAATTGGCTATGAGTAATAGCCGGATCGCTGTTTTCACGAAACGTTTAAAAACCGTGAAACATGATAAATTTACCATACTTTTGTCCCTAGGAGTAACCGGCAGTCTTCCAGAAACAAATGTTGTGGTTTCGGACCACCAAAAAACTAGACACTAAAATCTTGCAAAAACATTAAAATTTAAATTTTAAAAAATTTGTAACAATGTTAACTTGTATTTTTGAAGTCCTGAGGTCAAGAGAAATCCATTGGTACCAAAATTATGCAAATCGGTTCAGTAAATTTCATTTTCTGTAAACTTATACTTGCCATAAGGCTCGTCTAAGTCTTCATTGAAATTTTTCAGCAGATTTACCACTGATTAAGTTGAGCAGCCTTCCAGAATCATGACTATCTTTCTCAACGTTCTACAGAGTTTGGTCATTACGAATTCTACACGCTGAGAATAGGCTCGTCTGATCGCATTCTACACTGAAGATAATCACTCGTTTATAAATTGAAGATAAACGCGCGATTATCTCGTAATCACTGACTAACTTAATCACCCTTCTAGAATTCCACCCCTTGTGTCTAATTTTAACATGACCGAGCTTACCATATCCTATCGTGGCCGACCATTGTGACTGTTATCACCAAAATCCTCTTTGATTTTATTCAAATTTTAAACGTATAGATTGCCTTAATTTTTAATTTTGCAACTGCTGTAGTCAAGGGGTTGCTGATTTGACTTTTCTGGGCTTCAGCTCTGGCGCTATGTTCGCGCGTATAATAGTGGTAAAGCGCCCTCTAACCGACAACTATTTTAAAATCTCCATCTATCTCTTCGCCTGCTAGGCTCTTTCAAGCTCTGGTTTGGCTCGAAGATGTTGGTGTTAGAGTCGATGTTGATTCACACTCAGAGTGCCGTATGGGCGTTCGTTCAGCCGGCGAAGTTACGAAATAATCACGCCACAATTCGATCTTCAGTGCCGGGATTATTTCGTAATTTGCCGGTTGAACGGACTGTGGGTATGATGAATCAACCCGCATACCTATGGTGTCCAATGGCAAAAACTGGCCCCTTCAAACGTGTTGAACGCAAGATACCGGAATTTAGGAAGAAACAAGTGGAGGCGCTGGGAATCGAACCTGGACCGCTTGCGTCGACGTTGAGAATGCTAACCACTAAACCCCACCACAGCCCCCAAGGCTCCTACGCCCTACTTTCTCATTTAAGAAAGAATATGCATCGGTCACACAAATCTTTGGCTGTGTCAGTTGCGCTTTTGAATATACGCACGATGAAGGCAACTTCTTTTTCTGTTTCTTCCTGTGAAAACCACGCACATACTTGAATTTGAGCGAATGAAGCCTAAGGCTCGATTCATACTTAGGTACAGCCGTATGTCCATTCAGCCGACAAAATGACAAAATAATGACGTCACATGCCCTGGCTGATTCACTGCACTAGGCTGCTAGTGAGTGAGTAGTGACGTCATTCTGCAGGCTGAACGGACATACGGCTGTCAGTATGAATCGAGCCTAAACCGACAAAAGCAGACAAGTCGTGTTCCAAATATTTTATCTAGACGAAAAAGCCACAGAATCACAAAACAATCATGATCCACAAATATATTAATGAAATAAAGCCAAAAGGAAGGTTCCCAAATTTAGTTCAATAAATAGTACCCCTTGGAAACAAACAAGCTATGACAGGTTGCAAAATAATTACCGCCGAAAGCTAACACAATAAAATACAACAATCAAAAACACACGCAAAATAGCAGTCGTTAGATTAGCACTTTTTCCTACATTTTAATAGTCTATAGTTTTTTTAACATTTCTAAAACTGACTTGGATGATCACTTGTAAAAATATTATAATAAATTAGCAGTTATCATCAAACACGACTACAAACAATTAAAGCACACTTTGGACAATCACAAGCGCAAAAAACAACACTGTTACTGACGACTGCTTCCAACCAGAAAAAAAAGAAACAAGAATTTGGCAAATGAAAATGCAGTGATCCTCGTAATATAGTAATTATAGCTGAACGCTTAGTTGTAATTTACCCAGCAGTTGTACTGGTTGTTGTAATTGTAGTGTAGTTTTTAAGAAAGCCAGATGTAAAAGCTGTGGAATACCTACCCAAAAATAAGCAGCTTAAAGTTTGATCTGGTGGAAGCAGAATGATTTAATATATAAATCGACTAGCATAAACTCCTTTTACTCACCAAAAAAGTGGCCCCAAAAAATCATTTAGAACTTATAATTCCATTTTTTAGTTTAAGTGAAAGAGTAACAGCGTTGTAAAAAAAGTCAGGATAGAATTTCTACAGCCTACCACAGTGAATGACAGAAATACGACCAGCAGAGTGCAAAGTATAACAGTTAGTAGTTAATGAATTAATATTTAATTAGTTGTTATTATATAATTAACAGCATTATAAACCTAATGCAATAAACAGGCAGTGAAGAACGCATTAGCATATCGATATATGCTGCCTGGACCAAACTACTTAGGATCGATTCATACTTACAGCCGTGTGTCCGTTTAGCCGGCAAGTCTACGAAATAATCACGACACTAATAGTGTATAACATCAAATAGTGGCGTGATTATTTCGTAGCCAGCTGAACGGACACACGGCTGTAAGTATGAATCGACCCTAAACCTACGGAAAACACCATTCATACTCAATTGCACAAATATTAGATTCAGGAAACAGTAATTTATAAATGGTTCTAAACGCGATTTGATGACTGGAAATAACGAATACTTGTAACCAAATTAGCGCTAAGTATGAACCGAGTTGCACAACGTTTCATCTGTCACCATAATTCCCAGACTAAAAATCACAAACTACAATTCGGCTTCTGGATCTACAAGGCAGTCGAAAACTAATCTTTTTTAAATACCAAAAACGATTCGCTTTTATATGTGGAACTAATAATTATTAATAAAGACTGGTACAGTAATACTAAGTAATAATTAAGATCTAAGCAATTATAATCATGAAACAAGCAGGCGGCGGCAAAAGAACAACAAAAACACAAGACAAACACAAACACATGAGAACGATGTCCGATGGATGCTGAATCCACCGAGAGAACAGGATTAGACTGGGCTGCCCGCTTTACCACCTGAAACAGAAAAAATAAATTGTAGACAATAGCTTCATGAGCTGCGATTCACAAAAGGTGTTTAACTTCAGACTCGGTCTAACGTTCTTTTCGAATGAAATAGAACATCGTAATGAAAAATTAAATCAAGAGTACATAATAGCTTCTCACTCTATATAGAAGAAGAGTGAGACACTCTCCAGCCTGCCTGTGTTCTAGCACAGGCAGATGCGCTGGTCGTTTTCAGGCTACATGTTGACATTCTATGCAACATGTGACTGGCCAATCAGAAGTGAGCTTCTATTCTCTATTGGCTGTACACGGCCTGTACACGTGCTCCAATCATAAAACGGGATAGAAATAAAGGTTAATAACTCATTTTTTATTCATAGTCTGCTTGTAAAAACATTAAAAAAGGTTTGCAAATACCTTTGGGGATATTTTGGCCAACTTTCAGCGAAAGTGATTGAGAAACTTTGAAGAAATTCAGAAAAGTTTATATCTCAAAAGTTTATCAATCAATTTCGCTGAAAGTTTGCCATAATATCCCTAGAGGTATTTGCAAACCTTTTTTAATGTTTTTGCAAGCAGACTATGAATAAATAATGAGTTATTAAGCTTTTATTCCTATCTTAATGCTTATCAACGCATCAGCGATTATATACTAAAGTGTGTTACGCAGGGAATCTACGCGCTGATTGGTCAGCCACATGTTGCATAGAATGTCAACATGTAGCCTGAAAACGACCAGCGCATCTGCCTGTGCTAGAACACAGGCAGGCTGGAGAGTGTCTCACTCTTCTTCTATATAGAGTGAGAAGCAATTATGTACTCTTGATTATATGTATCTTTCTTGCGATCATGTGTTCGACTTGAACTGAGCTTAGTTAAACGTTATGAATCCCAGCCATGGGTTGATTGGACCGCAAAGTCACACCAAAATTTTTTCAGGATTTTTTTTAACCAGTTTTGGTCGCACTTCGGCACACTATGCGATATGCAATATCTGGGTAAATAAATGACGTCACGTTAAGTTACAAGTTAAGAACAAAACGCACATTCATACATACCTACATAAATTTGAGTTTTAAAACCAATGTCGATTTACAGGATTATATTTTTAACGCTTTTTTAAACGAAATTTTCAATTTCGTAAATTCAAGCTTTGGCTGGAGACTTTAAACAATCACTGGGCGTCCGCTAAAGACCGTCTAGTCAGATCAAAATTGTTCCGCTATAGCAAAGAGACTGTCTTCAACACTATCTCGTTTTTTTTAAATAATTGAGTGCAATCAGCTGTTTTTTAAAGAATTCAAAACACATCAATACCTTCTCCTTCGTCATCACTGCCGTTGCGACTGGAGTTTGACGATTCTAAAACAATAAAAAATAAAAAAATAAAAAATAAAAATTGTCACCATGAAAACTTTGTTTCTTATCATGTGAAAAACTGCCAATATTTAAGAACAAATCAGTTTAATTAAATTAATGAAATGACCTTTTGATATAAACACGACCTTTAGATTTAATAAATCAGTGTAGCTTGGTCAGTATATGCAATTTTTGTAAAACACAGGAACTAACTTTTTTTAACCTTATATTCGATCAACAACAAAATCAATATTCAAATCACTACGTACGTAGTAGACAAGTATACACCACCACCATTAGAGCAATATTATTAATACATTAGTATATTGATTATATGGTTATTATTATTGATTTATTGATTAACATAGCAACCATTTCTGCTTCCAAATGCCACGAACACAACATTGAATTGAAAATTATAATAGTCGATAGGCATTGTGTATTACAGTGTCTATTAGCAAACCTACAGTAAGGCTACACACAACCGCAACCTCAAATCGATATTGATTGTATATTTTTCAGTAGCTAAGGGTCGTAAAAATATAATTTACATAAGCATATGGCATAATTTTGTGGAACTAATAAAACTGCACATGATTACAATAGCAAACTCAAATTAGGCAGTTTGCTACTTGCTGCGAACTAAATAGATGAGCTTGAACTAGTACAAGAATCATTACGTTAATCTATGTTATCAAAAGTACACATACGGAAGAGTATGACACTCTTCCCATTAGCCAGCTTGGCAGTGCGGTAGATGCGGTGCACATTAGTTGCGAAAAAGGTCCCAAATAGGTACAAGGGACCAAACGAGACCTGCAAAGTACCAAAAGAGGCCTTGCATTATTCTGTGATTGGCGCCAGCAGTGTGCCAAAACGGGACACGTACCACACGTACCACCTTTTTTGAAGCCACCAGCCAATCCGATTGGAGCAGCCTCAGTCTTATCTCCGCCGATAACCTGAGATTACGGTAGCTTGCTTGTGGGCGGAGCCAAATATGATTGGATGATGATTTTGTTAAAGGGTCCCGTTTGGGGACGCTCCAATTTTTAAAATTTCCCCATTTTGGTACGTTCGAGGACCCAGTTGGGTATGTAGCACGACCCGTTTTGGTCCTAGCAGGCTTCCCAGTTGGGACCTTTTTGGCCGGCAATGTGCAACGTACCTACCGCGCTGCCAAGTTGGCCAATAGGAAGAGTGTCATACTCTTCCCATTATGTACTCTTGATGTTAATCTAGTGCAGAGTTATTCACGAAATAAAAATAAATCTAGTCCACTGAAACCATTTCATCAGGAAATATAAACAAACATAGTGCAATTAATAATGAATTAAAATAATCCCAAAATTTTTCGAAGCTCTGTAGGTTAGTTGTAAGAGGATTTTTAAGGTTATAAAACCTCATAAGGCAAGAAAGACTGTGCTGTGGTTGTGAGTAACCCTAAGTTATATCTACGACGTGACAGCCATCAGAACACTTTTTGGCAAAGCATTGTTCATACTTGTCCGTATGGCAGAGCGAAAACACTGCTAGGGTCGATTCATACTTACAGCTGTATGTTTCGTTTATACTTTAGAAAGGCACGAATAGTGAAGTGACCGTTTCGTAATTTTGCCGGCTGAACGGAGATACGGCTGTAAGTAGGTATGAATTGACTCTCACGAGTAAAACCGTAATATTGCCCAGTATCAGAGCTCTACAGGGACAAAAATCAACCGTTAACAGCAGTTTGTTTTTCGCACCTTTACGATCAAGTATGAACCGGGCTGGGTACGTTACATACGAACAACCAAAATGTTTGTTCCGCCAAATTGAGTCTGTATTTTCCTAGTTTTGCCGGCTGAATGCACATACGGCTGTAAGTATGATGAGACCCCTGACAAAATGATTCTGATGACAGTTTTACAGTGTTGCGTGACATGTTGCCTTCACCGTGTTGTGTTGTATTGTCATAGATTGAGTTGTCCTCTAGAGACAGCTTACAACAAGACACATGCCAGCTGGAGTAAAGCCACGTTACCACCAAAATAAATTAGGCATAGCATCCAAAAACAACACCTCGAGATTAGGCTCGATTAATACTTACAGCCGTATGTCCGTTCAGACGGCAGAGTTGCGAAATAATCACGCCACAATTTGATCAAACACAATCTTAGTGGCGTGATTATTTTGTAATTTTGCCGACTGAACGGACATATGGCTGTAAGTATGAATCGACCCTAAAGTTAATAATCGTATATGTCTTTGGATCATTAGTGAGAACTATATAACTTATGGACATACGGATCCTTGTTATATATGATAGTGATACAAAAACTATCACAGTTTGAGACCTGTCATACTTTTTATATTATGAGGAGTACATAATAATGCTTCAGTGTTACCTTAGCAAGAAGAGTTTCTTTCTGTCACTTCGAAGTTTCTTTCACTTTCATTTCACAAGAAGAGTCACTTTCTCGCCTTTCTATGATATAGCGCAAGCAGATGTGCTCGTCGAAATTAGCCTACATGTTCATGTTTTCACATATATATACAACCAATCAACGTGCAGATTCTTTGGTACATGATCACTAGTGTGTAGTACCCATACCCATCATTAATTCATGGCTAGTGTGAAAAACATCACAAAATGTTTTTATCATTTTTTAAGAAAATTTTGGTAAAAATCTATGCACTGTTTGTTTGTATATTTATTTAAGAAAACTTGGAAAAGTAGGCCAAAAACGACGAGCGCATCTGCATGCGGTCTGTATCAGGCAAGCACTACAGTGTCTCACTTTTCTTCTGTAACACTGAGACACTATTATGTACTCTTGATAATATCCACCAGTGATGTTTTGTTCTGAGCCATGCAACTGTGACCAGACAATGGGTGGTTGTCATGAAGCAGCGTGGATGCAAACATTGTCAATTCTTCGAGCCTATCCACAAACCCACACTGAATTATCACAGCACAATTAGGTGTGGTTTAGGACCACGGACAAAACATACAGCTTGTTTGGGCTCAGCCTAGAGGTCAAACTCAACTCTAAAATTGGGCTTTATTTTTTTTCTGGTGTCAGTTTTTCAAAAAAGACTGATACTCACAGGTTTCTGGATTGGCTCGACGAATAATTGGGTAGTAAAAATTAAATGAACAAATGCAATAAACAAACGATAATTGCAGCGCGCGTGCATGCATGCCCCAAATTGCAAAAAACATACTTTCATACGGCAGTGATAATCTCTAAAACGGTCCCAATTTTAGCGCAAGCAGCATTTCATTAATGCACGTAGATACAAGCGAAATTGAAAATTTTACAGCATTTATGTAATTAATAAATCCATATAACATTCAAATAAGAAACGGGCAGTTAAAAATTGTGTGATAGTTGTTTAAGACTTTTTTAACCTGGGCAGTACACTTACAGAAAGTTAGTTTTAATGTTTTTATTAATAATAAATATTTTATTTTTTGAGCTTGATTTAACATAAAGTAATTCATGCGATTAACTTTTGCAATTTATGAAGTCGTACTTTTCAGTAATGAACGTTTGTTAGTCAATGATTTTGTAGTGAAAAATGTACCTATTAAATATACCACTACGTAATTATTTCTGCAATAAATATGTTTAATTCGTTATATCAATAAGCCTAATGAAAACATGTCGATTTGCACAATATATAAACCACAAAAACAGAAATTGCAGCGCATAAACCATAACATTAAAATTAACAAAATAAACATAATACAACCAAAACCTCAAAATAAAGAATCAAGCCGTAAGAAAACATGCAGAGCCAAACCAGTGCTGTTAGTAGCAGTAATGGTCGCTAGTAGAATAACTAATAGCAGTAGTATCTAATCGATTGAATTGATTTAACCTGACCTGATGCATTACCTGGTAAAATATAGCGACCCAGTATACACGGAATGTTCATTGTAACACATCAAAGCGGGTATGAGGGGTAGGGGGGGCGGGGGGATTATTGAAAAGTTTTGTGGGGGTCCAAGGAATCGTTGCTGCCCTCGGAAGCAGTGGGGGACTCGTGGAGGGGACTGTAGCTGGCCGGCGACCCCCCTCTGGGCTCGCCGTGGCTCGCGACCCCCCCTGCGGCGCCCCCCTCCGCGCCAGGATATGTCTCAGACTGAGCCGCACCGCGAATTCGCTTCACAACCGTTTTCGTCACATTCCCCAGACTGTCTAGGGTCTCGAATTCTTCATAGTCCTCCTTGTTGTCGCGCAGACTGCGTATATACTCCGCCACCTTGGCCTCCGACTCCGAGCCGGTGAACTTGACCTTGTGGGTGGTCGGGTCGGTCACCCGCGTCTTCACCGTCCGTGTGATCACCTCAATCGACCCGTCAGTCTCCATGTGAGACGTCTCGTAGGTGGTCAGCGTGGTCGGCAAGGCCGCAGTCTCGACCGTCGACGATTGACCCGGCTCGCTCAGCCCGAGCGACTCGTTTCCGTCACGGTCGAGCAAAATCGGCCGACTCTCTTGTACAGGCGTCTGCGGGTCCTCTGTGGGCTGGAATGTGCTCTGAGTGAGTATGTCATCGATGTCACCCGTCAGTGAGTCCCGCTCCCCCTCCTCTTCGCCGTACTCTTGGTAGGTATGAGCCGTTTCGCAGCTGAGCAGCTCATGAGTCTCCTGGCTCCCGACGGCTGCGTCCTCTCCGCTGGTTCCGGAAATACTGCTCGCCGCTAGAACCGAATCTACCTCCAGCATGTCACCCTCTGTGAATTTGCTTTCTGCCGTTCCCGACGTTCCCATGGAGCCCGAAAGAGCGCCGGCTGTCTCGGCGAACAACATTTCAGCACCTTCGGGGACGTCTTGGGAGGTCATCTCACAAAGCACGAACGAGCCAGCCATGTCCTGCAGACTGTCCGTGTCCCCTGTCACCGCCAGGTCGGGCACTTCTGGAAGAGACTCCGACATTATACCCTGTGTGGATTCGCTGTGGATGTGTTTCTCTGTGTCCTCCAGAGAGTCGACACTGCACTGCATTGGGTCCACGACCGTATCGGGCAGCTGCAGCGTCGGACTGCTGGCGGAGACACTGGTGTCTTGAGTGGCGCCTTGTTTAGAGTCTGCTCGAGTGTCGCTGGCTACGCCGTGATAGTCCAGCTGCTCGAAACCATCCAAACTGTCCGTGTCGCTCATTCGGGTGGACTCGGAAGCCACTGGAACCCACTGTGCTTCGGACATGGAACTGACAGAAGGCTCTGTCGGATAAGGCGTGATTTGAGCTAACTTCTCCTCTCGACTCTCAATCCCGCTGTCTCTGCACTCGCCAGACTCGCTGGAGGACAGACCTCGAGCCAGCGTCGCCGTGGGTTTGGGTTCCACGTCTTCACGAGCAACCGGGGTTGTGCTGCGTTCCGGTTTGCCCAGATCGAACTGTGCTGTGTCGTCTCCCACCACAAGGTCTTCGAAATCCATCGGAACATCATCATCCTTTTCCTCCTCTTCGCGAATCTCTTGCATGCTGATTTCCTCCGGCTCGCTCTCCTCGCAAATGTCCGACAGCAGCATCACGTCAGTGGTGGCTGCGGCTGTGCCCACTGGGGCGGGCACGCGAGTCTCCTCATCTTCCACCTCTTTTTCCAGTTTTTCAAACTCATTTAAGGACGATAGCGAACCCTCACTCAGACGACGCTTGCCATTCAGCTCTATTTCAGAGCCGCTCAAGCTGGAATCCCCCTTCAGGCCGACTTCACGTTCTAAACGCTCAAATTCTTGCAGCGAAGCCTCGGAAACATTGTCAGACGATCGAGTGGCATCGAGCGCACTCAGTCTTTTTGACTCGGCAAAGCCGGGAGATTCTTCACGTTCTTCAGGAACAGGCTCCAGTTCCAAAATACCCTCGGCGCCAGAGACTTCTAGGGTCGTCTGCTGCATCATATATGACTCACCGATGGACGAATCGCACTGCAGCTGCAGCTCTGTCTGCGAGAAATCTGGTTCCTTGGTTTCAGGCGACAGCAACCCGCTTTCGAAAGCTCGTTGAGTAGGACTAGTTGACGATTCTGCAGTACCCCCGGGGGAGCTAGGGTGCCAGGTTACTTCCAGCTCAGGAGTCAGTTTCTCAGAAAACACCGGACTCTCCCCATAAGAGCTTCGTCGAGACGCGGCAGAACTATGCCGTGAAGTTGAGTATCGTTTTCCGCTGCCGCTAGCTTTAGAAGAATCATCAGATTTCCCAGATTTGAGCGATAGTCGGTCACTGTCTGGACTCATTTTGCCTGCTGGAAAATCACTTATTTCTTCTTGAGTTGGCATAACGAAGCTCAACACGTCTGTATCGACTTCCGCAGGTTTTGGTGCTAGCACTGGTTCCTCGAAAGCTTCTGTGGGATCATTGTGGGCCAAATCAGTTACTGGGGAGAAAATGTTATCTTGCTTATCGGCTGTTTCTAAAGCTTCTTCTACCAAAGAACTTGCTTCCACTTCCAAAGTTTGACTTTCAGGAGAAACATCAAGGATGATCTCTCTAGTTTTCGCCTCTTCTGCTAGACTGGCTTGATGAACATCTGTTGCAGAGATTCTCTCCTCCATAGCTGCTGCAGTAGAGATTTCTTTCTCTTTTAAAGCATCGACATGTTCGACTTCACAACAGATTCTATCTTCTGACTGTAAACTGTCGACAGCGTCTTGCATGGCAGCTGCAGAAATATGCGTGGCTGTTTCTCGCAGATCTTCTGGTGTGTCTTCACTGGCCATGGGTTCAGCTCGTTTCTGATCTGGTTCAGCAGCAGCCGGGAAAGATTCACGGAGTTGGGTGAATTCAGTCGATTCATCCGTCCAGTCCTGACCATCGTCGTCAAACTCTATTGGTGGCTCCCTCGCGTGGGATACTTCCGAGTCAGTTCTGGGTGGCGTCGGACTCAGAGGCCTGTCTGCGTCCGCCGGAATCCGCAGACTGACAAACGGTGCGTCATCCTCGCTAGCTTCCGCGTCCAGATTCAAAGGCACGTCATCTTCGTCGTCCGCGTCAGTTGCAGTCTTGAAGTCGCGGCCGGACAAAGCTTCGTCCGGTGACGCGTTCGCAGAGCTGCCCTCTGAGCCTTCCAGAATTTCTTCCAGTTCCTCAGCCCCATCGGATCCGGGCGGATGCTCTTCGTGCAAACTATCGTCCGGTTTGAAGTCTTCATGCATCATTCGCTCGGACTGAACCGGACTATCCTTCAAGCTACTGTCGATGTGACTGTCCGCAAGCTGCCGTCTGGCCGGAGAGTCTTGGGGTGAGAAGCCGGCAGGCAGAGTGCCCGTGGACGCCTTGGGCGTGGGTGTTCGGTCACCGTGGTAGTAGAGCAGTTCATAAGCAGTGGGCGCATCCTCAGAGATGTCCAGCTCGCTTCCTTGCCTAGACCCAACGTAGGTCTCAGTCCCGGACGCGTCGTCATAGCCGGCAGCACTCAGACGTCCAGCCGGACTTCCGGATTCAATGGACACGTACTCCGACTCCTGCGTACTGAACGCAGACTCGTAGGCTTCCGCGGACGTTGCCGCTGTTTCATAATCAGTAGTGCTAGGTTTCCCTGCTTCTGCAGAATAGTATGTGTCGCTGCTTTCTGATTCCGGCGCCGCGGTCGCAGCTGTCTGCAAGGTCTGAGCCATGAGAAACGACGCGGGTTCGTTGTCAGAGTCTGAGAATGAGCTGCTTGGTTGATGCTTCGAGGACATTATGCTCGAGTCAGACTTATCAGTAAGCTGTGCCTGAGCTTCCACTAAAGCTGTGAAGGCTAGTCTAGTAGCTTCTTCGTCAACTTCTGCCCTACTCTTTTCCGTTTGTTCTGTTTCGTATTTTTCCACAACTAGAATATCTTCAGTCTTAGCGTCGCTGGGTTGGGGACGCAGTCTTTTCAGAAAAATGCGCATTTTCATTCTCTGCAGCAGCCGGGCAAGAAAATTGAATTTTTTCAACGGCGATGCTGGTAGTCGACCCTGATCCTGTTCGGTCAAGTTGCCGGTCATCAGTCGTTCCACGAATGCCTTGCGTTCATTCGGACTTTCAGGAAGGATTTCCAACTCATCTGGTGTCATTTCATTGGTAAACTCCACCAAGTCTTCTGGCCGAACGGCGGCAAATTCTTCCACCGACAAGTGCGGCAAGATTTGCTCAGAATGCTGCACCTTTGTTGCCGTGGGTACAACTTGTTCGATGACCGATCCATCTGACTGGACGTAGGAAGATGAGCTGGAACTATCCAAGCTAGATGACCTTCGCTTTACAATGCCTTTTACAGTTTGTACCATTTTCGCCAACACAGTCAACTTTTTGGTAGGTGAGCCAGGAATGCGTTGGCTATCTTCATCCGATAGTTTGTCCAGTAAAAGTTTTTCCAAAAACAATTTCTTTTCGTCGGCATTTTCGGGTAGCAGCTGCAGCTCTTCCTCGCTTAGTGCGGCCTCAAATTGTTCTATATCTTCGGGTCGAATGTGAGCATAACTCTCAACATGTTCTTGATGGTAAGACTCTGATTCAAAAATGGGCACTTTATCCGTCTTTGTCTCATCCGTGATGCTTTCTCGTTTTCTTACAGCCTTTTTTACACTATCAATCATTCGCGCAAACAAGCTCTTTCTTTCAGACGGTGACGGTGGCAGATGTTCCATGTCAGACTGCGTAATGGTCCCCGTCACAATTCTTTCAAACAATCCCTCCTGATTTTCAGTTTCCTCACTCATCCCACTGGTGGAAGCAATACGTCGAATATCCTCAGCATTCAAACTAGCAAACTCAGCAGGTGTCACTAGCTGCGTGATGTTCAATTGAGCCAGGTAGTTGAAAGAATCAGATGCAAGGCTGTCGATGGTTATTGCCGGCTCAGCCGATGGTTCTGCAGCATCTTCAGTATGCTTTTTCACCAACCCTGTCATTTTTTTTAAAAATCGAGACAACATGCCAGTCCTTTCACCTCCAGGAACTCCAATTGCGTCAAAGTCACCATCGCTCATGGCACCGACAGCGAGCCGGTGTAGCACTTCCTCTCTCTGGTTTTTTTCCAACTGTGGCAGTTCAGAAGCTAAACTGTTGTCCAATTTATCCAAATCAGACTGCGTGAGTGCTGCATACTCTTCAACAGTCAGGAACTGGAGGGAATATTCCGGAGCTTGCCTGTCTTGTTTCTCTTCAGTGAATTCTTCGCGGGTGTACTGATCAATTGCTGGTTCTGGAGATGCAGCATCAATCCCATATTTTCCAACATGATGCTCGGTGTCGTAAATTGCACCTTGGGAGCTTTGATCCAGCTGGTAAACATCCGGTTCAGCCTCACTGTAAACCAACCTTTCACGTTCTTCTGGTTCAATTGATGGTTCATAGTGTTGCAAAGCAGTTGGTTCGAGCTGAGTAGCTGGAAATTCAGGCGAGTATGCTCGAGGTGCATGTTCTGCATCGTCCGGCTCAGTCGACATTTCTGCAGCATCCCCAGGACGCTTAGCCACCAATCCTTTCATCTTGTTTAAAAATCGAGACAACAAGCCAGTTCTTTCACCTTCGGGAACACCAATAGCGTCAAAGTCATCATCGCTCATGGCACCAACAGCGAGCCGGTGTAGCACTTCCTCTCTCTGGTCTTTTTCCAACTGTGGCAATTCAGACCGTAAATTGTTGTCCAACACATCCAAATCAGAAGGCGTGAGTGCTGCATACTCTTCCACAGTCAGAAACTGGAGGGAATATTCCGGTTCTAGCCTGTCTTGTTCTTCTTCGATGATTTCTTCACGGGTGTACTGCTCAATTGCTGGTTCTGGGGCTGCAGCTTCAATCACATCTTTTTCAACATAATGCTTGGTGTCGTAAATTGCTTCCTGTGAGCTTTGCTCTACCTGGTAAGCATCCGGTTCAGCCTCACTGTAAACCAACGTTTCACGTTCTTCTGGTTCAATTGATGGTTCATAGTGTTGCAAAGCAGTTGGTTCGAGCTGAGTAGCTGGAAATTCAGGCGAGTATGCTCGAGGTGCACGTTCTGCATCATCCGGCTCAGTCGACATTTCTCCAGTATCCCCAGGACGCTTAGCCACCAATCCCTTCATCTTGTTTAAAAATCGAGACAACATGCCAGTTCTTTCACCTTCGGGAACACCAATAGCGTCAAAGTCATCATCGCTCATGGCACCAACAGCGAGCCGGTGTAGCACTTCCTCTCTCTGGTCTTTTTCCAACTGTGGCAATTCAGACGCTAAATTGTTGTCCAACTCATCCAAATCAGAAGGCGTGAGTGCTGCATACTCTTCCACAGTCAGAAACTGGAGGGAATATTCCGGTTCTAGCCTGTCTTGTTTTTCTTCGATGATTTCTTCACGGGTGTACTGCTCAATTGCTGGTTCTGGGGCTGCAGCTTCAATCACATCTTTTTCAACATAATGCTCGGTGTCGTAAATTGCTTCCTGTGAGCTTTGCTCTACCTGGTAAGCATCCGGTTCAGCCTCACTGTAAACCAACGTTTCACGTTCTTCTGGTTCAATTGATGGTTCATAGTGTTGCAAAGCAGTTGGTTCGAGCTGAGTAGCTGGAAATTCAGGCGAGTATGCTCGAGGTGCACGTTCTGCATCGTCCGGCTCAGTCGACATTTCTCCAGCATCCCCAGGACGCTTAGCCACCAATCCCTTCATCTTGTTTAAAAATCGAGACAACATGCCAGTTCTTTCACCTTCGGGAACACCAATAGCGTCAAAGTCATCATCGCTCATGGCACCAACAGCTAGCCGGTGTAGCACTTCCTCTCTCTGGTCTTTTTCCAACTGTGGCAATTCAGACGCTAAAATGTTGTCCAACACATCCAAATCAGAAGGCGTGAGTGCTGTATACTCTTCCACAGTCAGAAACTGGAGGGAATATTCCGGTTCTAGCCTGTCTTGTTTTTCTTCGATGATTTCTTCACGGGTGTACTGCTCAATTGCTGGTTCTGGGGATGCAGCTTCAATCACATCTTTTTCAACATAATGCTCGGTGTCGTAAATTGCTTCCTGTGAGCTTTGCTCTACCTGGTAAGCATCCCGTTCAGCCTCACTGTAAACCAACGTTTCACGTTCTTCTGGTTCAATTGATGGTTCATAGTGTTGCAAAGCAGTTGGTTCGAGCTGGGTAGCTGGAAATTCAGGCGAGTATGCTCGAGGTGCACGTTCTGCATCGTCCGGCTCAGTCGACATTTCTCCAGTATCCCCAGGACGCTTAGCCACCAATCCTTTCATCTTGTTTAAAAATCGAGACAACATGCCAGTTCTTTCACCTTCGGGAACACCAATAGCGTCAAAGTCATCATCGCTCATGGCACCAACAGCGAGCCGGTGTAGCACTTCCTCTCTCTGGTCTTTTTCCAACTGTGGCAATTCAGACCGTAAATTGTTGTCCAACACATCCAAATCAGAAGGCGTGAGTGCTGCATACTCTTCCACAGTCAGAAACTGGAGGGAATATTCCGGTTCTAGCCTGTCTTGTTCTTCTTCGATGATTTCTTCACGGGTGTACTGCTCAATTGCTGGTTCTGGGGCTGCAGCTTCAATCACATCTTTTTCAACATAATGCTCGGTGTCGTAAATTGCTTCCTGTGAGCTTTGCTCTACCTGGTAAGCATCCGGTTCAGCCTCACTGTAAACCAACGTTTCACGTTCTTCTGGTTCAATTGATGGTTCATAGTGTTGCAAAGCAGTTGGTTCGAGCTGAGTAGCTGGAAATTCAGGCGAGTATGCTCGAGGTGCACGTTCTGCATCATCCGGCTCAGTCGACATTTCTCCAGTATCCCCAGGACGCTTAGCCACCAATCCCTTCATCTTGTTTAAAAATCGAGACAACATGCCAGTTCTTTCACCTTCGGGAACACCAATAGCGTCAAAGTCATCATCGCTCATGGCACCAACAGCGAGCCGGTGTAGCACTTCCTCTCTCTGGTCTTTTTCCAACTGTGGCAATTCAGACGCTAAATTGTTGTCCAACTCATCCAAATCAGAAGGCGTGAGTGCTGCATACTCTTCCACAGTCAGAAACTGGAGGGAATATTCCGGTTCTAGCCTGTCTTGTTTTTCTTCGATGATTTCTTCACGGGTGTACTGCTCAATTGCTGGTTCTGGGGCTGCAGCTTCAATCACATCTTTTTCAACATAATGCTCGGTGTCGTAAATTGCTTCCTGTGAGCTTTGCTCTACCTGGTAAGCATCCGGTTCAGCCTCACTGTAAACCAACGTTTCACGTTCTTCTGGTTCAATTGATGGTTCATAGTGTTGCAAAGCAGTTGGTTCGAGCTGAGTAGCTGGAAATTCAGGCGAGTATGCTCGAGGTGCACGTTCTGCATCGTCCGGCTCAGTCGACATTTCTCCAGCATCCCCAGGACGCTTAGCCACCAATCCTTTCATCTTGTTTAAAAATCGAGACAACATGCCAGTTCTTTCACCTTCGGGAACACCAATAGCGTCAAAGTCATCATCGCTCATGGCACCAACAGCGAGCCGGTGTAGCACTTCCTCTCTCTGGTCTTTTTCCAACTGTGGCAATTCAGACGCTAAATTGTTGTCCAACACATCCAAATCAGAAGGCGTGAGTGCTGCATACTCTTCCACAGTCAGAAACTGGAGGGAATATCCCGGTTCTAGCCTGTCTTGTTCTTCTTCGATGATTTCTTCACGGGTGTACTGCTCAATTGCTGGTTCTGGGGATGCAGCTTCAATCACATCTTTTTCAACATAATGCTCGGTGTCGTAAATTGCTTCCTGTGAGCTTTGCTCTACCTGGTAAGCATCCGGTTCAGCCTCACTGTAAACCAACGTTTCACGTTCTTCTGGTTCAATTGATGGTTCATAGTGTTGCAAAGCAGTTGGTTCGAGCTGAGTAGCTGGAAATTCAGGCGAGTATGCTCGAGGTGCACGTTCTGCATCGTCCGGCTCAGTCGACATTTCTCCAGCATCCCCAGGACGCTTAGCCACCAATCCCTTCATCTTGTTTAAAAATCGAGACAACATGCCAGTTCTTTCACCTTCGGGAACACCAATAGCGTCAAAGTCATCATCGCTCATGGCACCAACAGCGAGCCGGTGTAGCACTTCCTCTCTCTGGTCTTTTTCCAACTGTGGCAATTCAGACGCTAAATTGTTGTCCAACACATCCAAATCAGAAGGCGTGAGTGCTGCATACTCTTCCACAGTCAGAAACTGGAGGGAATATCCCGGTTCTAGCCTGTCTTGTTCTTCTTCGATGATTTCTTCACGGGTGTACTGCTCAATTGCTGGTTCTGGGGATGCAGCTTCAATCACATCTTTTTCAACATAATGCTCGGTGTCGTAAATTGCTTCCTGTGAGCTTTGCTCTACCTGGTAAGCATCCGGTTCAGCCTCACTGTAAACCAACGTTTCACGTTCTTCTGGTTCAATTGATGGTTCATAGTGTTGCAAAGCAGTTGGTTCGAGCTGAGTAGCTGGAAATTCAGGCGAGTATGCTCGAGGTGCACGTTCTGCATCGTCCGGCTCAGTCGACATTTCTCCAGCATCCCCAGGACGCTTAGCCACCAATCCCTTCATCTTGTTTAAAAATCGAGACAACATGCCAGTTCTTTCACCTTCGGGAACACCAATAGCGTCAAAGTCATCATCGCTCATGGCACCAACAGCGAGCCGGTGTAGCACTTCCTCTCTCTGGTCTTTTTCCAACTGTGGCAATTCAGACGCTAAATTGTTGTCCAACTCATCCAAATCAGAAGGCGTGAGTGCTGCATACTCTTCCACAGTCAGAAACTGGAGGGAATATTCCGGTTCTAGCCTGTCTTGTTTTTCTTCGATGATTTCTTCACGGGTGTACTGCTCAATTGCTGGTTCTGGGGATGCAGCTTCAATCACATCTTTTTCAACATAATGCTCGGTGTCGTAAATTGCTTCCTGTGAGCTTTGCTCTACCTGGTAAGCATCCGGTTCAGCCTCACTGTAAACCAACGTTTCACGTTCTTCTGGTTCAATTGATGGTTCATAGTGTTGCAAAGCAGTTGGTTCGAGCTGAGTAGCTGGAAATTCAGGCGAGTATGCTCGAGGTGCACGTTCTGCATCGTCCGGCTCAGTCGACATTTCTCCAGCATCCCCAGGACGCTTAGCCACCAATCCCTTCATCTTGTTTAAAAATCGAGACAACATGCCAGTTCTTTCACCTTCGGGAACACCAATAGCGTCAAAGTCATCATCGCTCATGGCACCAACAGCGAGCCGGTGTAGCACTTCCTCTCTCTGGTCTTTTTCCAACTGTGGCAATTCAGACGCTAAATTGTTGTCCAACTCATCCAAATCAGAAGGCGTGAGTGCTGCATACTCTTCCACAGTCAGAAACTGGAGGGAATATTCCGGTTCTAGCCTGTCTTGTTTTTCTTCGATGATTTCTTCACGGGTGTACTGCTCAATTGCTGGTTCTGGGGATGCAGCTTCAATCACATCTTTTTCAACATAATGCTCGGTGTCGTAAATTGCTTCCTGTGAGCTTTGCTCTACATGGTAAGCATCCGGTTCAGCCTCACTGTAAACCAGCGTTTCACGTTCTTCTGGTTCAATTGATGGTTCATAGTGTTGCAAAGCAGTTGGTTCGAGCTGAGTAGCTGGAAATTCAGGCGAGTATGCTCGAGGTGCACGTTCTGCATCGTCCGGCTCAGTCGACATTTCTCCAGCATCCCCAGGACGCTTAGCCACCAATCCTTTCATCTTGTTTAAAAATCGAGACAACATGCCAGTTCTTTCACCTTCGGGAACACCAATAGCGTCAAAGTCATCATCGCTCATGGCACCAACAGCGAGCCGGTGTAGCACTTCCTCTCTCTGGTCTTTTTCCAACTGTGGCAATTCAGACGCTAAATTGTTGTCCAACACATCCAAATCAAAAGGCGTGAGTGCTGCATACTCTTCCACAGTCAGAAACTGGAGGTAATATTCCGGTTCTAGCCTGTCTTGTTCTTCTTCGATGATTTCTTCACGGGTGTACTGCTCAATTGCTGGTTCTGGGGATGCAGCTTCAATCACATCTTTTTCAACATAAGGCTCGGTGTCGTAAATTGCTTCCTGTGAGCTTTGCTCTACCTGGTAAGCATTCGGTTCAGCCTCACTGTAAATCAACGTTTCACGTTCTTCTGGTTCAATTGATGGTTCATAGTGTTGCAAAGCAGTTGGTTCGAGCTGAGTAGCTGGAAATTCAGGCGAGTATGCTCGAGGTGCATCTTCTGCATCGTCCGGTTCAGTCGACATTTCTCCAGCATCCCCAGGACGCTTAGCCACCAATCCCTTCATCTTGCTTAAAAATCGAGACAACATGCCAGTTCTTTCACCTTCGGGAACACCAATAGCGTCAAAGTCATCATCGCTCATGGCACCAACAGCGAGCCGGTGTAGCACTTCCTCTCTCTGGTCTTTTTCCAACTGTGGCAATTCAGACGCTAAATTGTTGTCCAACTCATCCAAATCAGACGGCGTGAGTGCTGCATACTCTTCCACACTCAAAAACTGGAGGGAATATTCTGGTTCTAGCCTGTCTTGTTTTTCTTCAGTGATTTCTTCACGGGTATACTGATCAATTGCTGGTTCTGGGGATGCAGCTTCAATCACATCTTTTTCAACATAATGGTCGGTGTCGTAAATTGCTTCCTGTGAGCTTTGCTCCACCTGGTAAGCATCCGGTTCAGCCTCACTGTAAACCAACGTTTCACGTTCTTCTGGTTCAATTGATGGTTCATAGTGTTGCAAAGCAGTTGGTTCGAGCTGAGTAGCTGGAAATTCAGGCGAGTATGCTCGAGGTGCATCTTCTGCATCGTCCGGCTCAGTCGACATTTCTCCAGCATCCCCAGGACGCTTAGCCACCAATCCCTTCATCTTGCTTAAAAAGCGAGACAACATGCCATTTCTTTCATCTTCGGGAACACCAATAGCGTCAAAGTCAGCATCGCTCATGGCACCGACAGCGAGCCGGTGTAGCACTTCCTCTCTCTGGTCTTTTTCCAACTGAGGCAATTCAAACGCTAAATTGTTGTCCAACTCATCCAAATCAGACGGCGTGAGTGCTGCATACTCTTCCACAGTCAGAAACTGGAGGGAATATTCTGGTTCTAGCCTGTCTTGTTTTTCTTCGATGATTTCTTCACGGGTGTACTGATCAATTCCTGGTTCTGGGGATGCAGCTTCAATCACATCTTTTTCAACATAATGCTCGGTGTCGTAAATTGCTTCCTGTGAGCTTTGCTCTACCTGGTAAGCATCCGGTTCAGCCTCACTGTAAACCAACGTTTCACGTTCTTCTGGTTCAATTGATGGTTCATAGTGTTGCAAAGCAGTTGGTTCGAGCTGAGTAGCTGGAAATTCAGGCGAGTATGCTCGAGGTGCATGTTTTGCATCGTCCGGCTGAGTCAACATTTCTCCAGCATCCCCAGGACGCTTAGCCACCAATCCCTTCATCTTGCTTAAAAAGCGAGACAACATGCCAGTTCTTTCATCTTCGGGAACACCAATAGCGTCAAAGTCATCATCGCTCATGGCACCAACAGCGAGCCGGTGTAGCATTTCCTCTCTCTGGTCTTTTTCCAACTGTGGCAATTCAGACGCTAAGTTGTTGTCCAACTCATCCAAATCAGAAGGCGTGAGTGCTGCATACTCTTCTACAGTCAGAAACTGGAAGGAATATTCCGGCTCTAGCCTGTCTTGTTTTTCTTCGATGATTTCTTCACGGGTGTACGGATCTATTGCTGGTTTTGGGGAAGCAGCTTCAGTCACATCTTTTACAACATAATGCTCGGTGTTATAAATTGCTTCCTGTGAGCTTTGCTCCACCTGGTAAGCATCCGGTTCAGCCTCACTGTAAACCAACGTTTCACGTTCTTCTGGTTCAATTGATGGTTCATAGTGTTGCAAAGCCGTTGCTTTTAGCTGAGAAGTTTCAGATGCTGGCGAATATCCTGGTACTGCACGTTCCGTATCGTCGACCGGCAACGCAGCTGATTCACTCTGATCAAAAATCAAGGTTTCGGACTCTTTAGGTTGAGCTGATAACTCGTAGTGTTGCAGATCAGCAGTAGTTTTTGGCGTTATAATGTCCAGTTCGGATTCTGTTCTTTCTTCCTGTTCTGCAACAAACGCTTCTTTGGTGTACTGATCGATGTTTGGAACCGGAGTTGAAGTTTCTGTCCAATCCTTTTGCGCACTTTTAAGCACATTTTCTGGTAGCTCTTGGGCTAGTTGATAATCAATTTCATGCTGATCAAACGCCAGTGTCTTACGTTCTTTTAGTCCAAAAGAAGTTTCATGCTGCTCCAACTCTGCAGTCATTTCTGGCTGTGTAAGTTCAAGCTCTGCTGAGTAGGCATGTGGTTCAATTTCATGCTCAATATCAGCCTTCATTTCTATTTCGGAACCCTGGTCAGTGGGAGACTCTGCAATGCCTTCAGTTTCTATCTTGTCGCCCTCAGTATCTTGCTTAGTTTTGTGTATATCATCTCTTTGTAGCTCTTGGTCAAATCGGTGCGTGTCAGGTTCAATATGATCAGAGAGGACCATCTCATGCTCTTCTTGTGTGAGCGATGGCTGATAACCAGGTGCTTGTTCGGATTGTGTAGATTGGAAGTCGACTGAATAGGCATGCGTTGCCGCTTCAAAATCAACAGAATCTGTGCTAAGTTCTTGTTCCGGTGTAGTTTGCAAATCCATGCGTTTTTCTTCTGTAGTTTGTTCTGACGTTAAAGCGTCAGGATGCTGGGCCAACATAACACTTTCGGCGGTGTGCACAACGTTTTGAGCGAGCTCAATGATTCGCAGGGAACTTACTTCAACATGTGGAACATCATCTACTGTAATGCTTCCCGCCAAAATGCGCAAAATAATTTCTTCACTTTCTTTTACTGAAGCAGGCAAAATTTCTTTGCAGTGTGGCGGTAGACGCTCCATTATTTTAACCAAATCCTCAGCTGTTATTTTTGCAAACAAATCAGAGTCTAACGGTTCGTACGCATTCGCTTTCGCTAAATCCACTGATGTAGCAGCAGGTTGGTTCGGTTCACTTACAGTCAAAATAGTATAATCCGCAGGGGTCTCAGGCATTTCATGTGGTTGTGCAGCAGACATCGTGATAACCTCTGCTGTATCTTTTTGTCTTCGAATGTCAACAAATTTGTCTGCAAAAGTTTGATCATCCTGATCGCTTTCAAAGCCTATTGCAGACGCTTCAGTGTTACTTACTGTAGGTCTAATAGTTTCCGTCAGAACAGACTGGGAGTACACAGTAGTTACACTTGTACCAGCATCAGTCGTGTCATCAGCTTGTGTATCAAAGTGACCGAACCTCTCAACCGTACTTGACTCTTCCGGTGGCGTGACCGGCACTGTAACTATGCTCGCACCCATACCGTCGTCCTCTGAGTGCAGTATTTGATCGTAGGAACCAACGATCGTTTGTGTTTCATAGTAGTCCTTGGTAATCTTTGAATCGTCCGTTTTGTACACGTAAGTGCCTAGACGAACGTCGGCACTATCTGCTGGAGCTTCTTCGCGATAGTCATAGTACTCTGGCACTCCACTGACCAGTACAGCTGCTTGCGTGGTCACGACACTTCTGTAATCTGATTCCGTGTCAAGACTTAATTCTGTACGCGAGTCTTTAGTCATCAATTCTTCTGTTTCCGTCTCTGTCGACTCAGCATCAAGCTTGCTGCGTTCTACAAATGTGTCCACAGCTTTAGGTTCAGCCTGATAGTCTGTCAGATCGGCGAAACGATGTACTGGTTCAGCAATCGAATCCTCAGATTCCTCAACTGCTAAACCGGAAGGCGCTCCAGCCGTTTCAGTTACACCAGTTTCCACAAACATTTTTTGGTCAGTTCGTGGTGCCATACTCTTGGTTTCGAATTTGTCTTCTTCTTGCCACTCTGTTTCAGGCTGTGCTATGTCAGTTTCCACAGACACTAGCTGCGCTGTGCTGATTGTTGCGGACGTGTCAGTCTGAAGTCCTGTGACCTCTACAGTACTGCGAATTTCTACACTTTCTTCAGCTTCAAAATGCTTTTCAGGCAGGTCACGCATTGGTTCAACTACTGGCGTAACTTCAGCATCAGTCAGTAAAACTGTCTGTACGTCTGTTTGTATTTCTGTGAACTCTAGCTTCGACGGTTTGTCTACATCGACCGAATAATCTGCTTCTTTCTCAAGTTTGACCTCGCGGGTTGCCAACTGGACTTGCTTTATAATGGCCGTTGGATCAGTATGGGTCAGAACGTTCGGCGCTTCCACAACAGGTTCCATTTCTTCTATTTCTGGTTCAAGCTCTGACAACCGTTTCTTTACCACCACAAACGGTGGCTCGTAGACAGCGGTAGGATCGACATAGCTTTGCTCAACCGCAACCAAACTAGCCAGAGGTCGAGACTCAGAGTAGGATACAACTGAGGCTGTCATCGGCCCCGTGTCCATTTCGCCCGCTTCCCAACTCTCGGTGGGGTCGACATGTTGAATGGTTTCGGCCGGAAGTTCGCGGTAACTCGATTGATACTGCTCGATGGTGTCTGTTGAGACGCCAGTCGGTAACACCTGGGCGGAGCCAGAACGGCTGTAGTGGGCGGACGATTCGGGCCGCCAGATAAGTTCAAAGCTAGCCGTCGGATCCTGGTGTGCCGTCACGTCCGAAAACTCAGGCGCCATGCCAATCTGTTGTCGGTATTCATACAACTCGACGTGTGTTTCTGGGCTTTTCAGATCGGACACAACGCCGCCTAGTGTAGGAGAATCGTGGACGCCTTCTTCGCGCATCTCATGCCACTCTATGTCTGGTCGCAGTCTCAGCTCTGATTTCAGAGGTGGCGGCGGCATGTCGGCCACCACGGACTTTGAGACTTCCACTTCTGAGACACTGGTGGCTTTGAAAGACTCTTCCTCATCCCTAGGTGAACTCTGGACCATTTTCCTTTCGCTACCTTCTCTAGTTTCTTCTACCGTTTCTCCGGGTATTTCTTCATATGTAGTTCCAGCCCTAGAAGCAAAGGCCGTTTTGGAGATGATGTGCGTTTCGCGCCGAATTTCCTTCTCGTACTTTGCTCCGAATCGGGACTTGTCACGGCGTTTTTCAAGCACCCTTTCTTCCAAAATGTGTTCCGCACCGTTCGTAACCTCTCGACTTTTGTATACATGTTCTGTTACAATTGGAGCCTCATAAGCTGAAAAGTCATCAGACACAGTTGGTTTGGATCCTGCACCAGAGGTCTGAAAAGAAATTCCAGCAGCAGTTACCTCATGAGTGGTAGACTGCCCTAATGCTTGCTGCGAAGTGTCAGGCTGCATACCAGGTCGGTCGCTATCGCCAGGCGGGGCTTCCGGTTTGATGTATTGATATGAAGCAATGGTTTCAAACTTTTTAATTCGGTCAGTCACCGAGATCGGTTTAGACTCGTCATCAGTGTCCTTATCTGACGATGATTTATCGGCAGAATCGCGTGGACTTTTCCATTGTCTCCTGGTTTCTGTCGGCGAAGGTGGTTCCATTTTTTTAGAAACCGTTTCTGTGGTCACTTCAAACGTTGTCCTCTCCTCCGACGGCGACTGACCGGCCCTGGGCATCATTTCTGTCGGCAATTTACGATGGTCAATCGGTGAATATCGTTCAGACTCCGCCGTTGACCGACGAGGGGAGTCGTCACCCTCAATTTTTGTGCTCAGGTCTGAGTCACGAAATCGGTAGGGGGGTGAGTGTGTCTGGGATCTGCCTGGCGCCTGCCCCCCCAGATTCTCGACCCCTCTAGTTCTGGTCAGCTCATAGGTCGTTGTGGTGCTGATTCCCGCGTCATCTAGGGTGTAGCCCTTTCTGGTTGTCCCCGTCGGCGTCAAATCTTTCCACGCTGATGTTTCGTCCTCTGCACGAATTTCGACGCTCGATTTGGGGCTTATATCCACGTCAGCATCTGAGTCAACTCCTGAAATTTTGACATATTGCTCTAGGCCATCTGTTTTGCCCGAAATTTTGACGTTGTTTGTGTAGTGTTGATTGGTATTTTTGTACTTGGATTTTTTATATTTACTATTTTAGTTGTTTTGCTTGTACATACCTATGAAAGTTTGTGGTTAGTTGACAGTCAATTCAAGCTCAACACACTCAAAAGTTCATCGAAACGGCAGATATTGTGTTAAAACATTCAGCAAATAAACTCCAACCAGAAATTTTGTAAATTTTTGCAAAAAATCCAGCTTATAGTTAGAATAGGTAGATATCGTGCTACCACGAAAAGTGAAGAAAATTTTTGCTATTTACTGAAATTACGGTGTCCACAATTAAGATCCCGAATTTAAAATGCATGCAGTCTTTAATTAAATGTCAAAAGTCAGACTTTGCTGAGTAACAAAACTATACAACCAAACAAAAGTAGCAAAATAACAAAAAACAAAAGTAAGTTATGACAGCACAAGGTTTGCAATTAATTTTTTTTCAATAAACGGATAAAAAAGGAAAAAGTGAGCATGCACACAAAAATGACCCAACATACAAATTTAGCGACACCACTTAACGACTGCACAGATTAGTAATCATTAACAAAAGTAGTCGCTAAAGCTTGCATTTGGACCATTTTGGAGGGTGAGTGGTGAGCAGTTTGACAAGCGGTGCGACGGGCCAAGTCACGTGATAATGCAAGCACACAACCAGCAGTGGCGACATAAACTGTTAGATGATTCTGATTGGCTACGCTACTGGCGTCACGTGATGCACCGGACCAATAGCATTGACTGGGTTAGTGGGGTGGGACATGGACTGCGCCCCTTCACCGGACTACTGGGGCATTGGACGGGGGGGGGTAACTACCTGATCCAGAGGAGATAAAGGGGGAGGTTTGTCGAACGAGGGGGCTGACGTGGATCACGGGTTCGGACTGGAGCCGGAGAAAAGGGTGTTTTTTGCTGGGCCGGCCGCCGTCCGGGAGATCCGCGTCCGGCTCCTCGACGATGGGGGCGCTCTGGGATAGTCCCAGGCCGGAGGGGTCTAGGGTGGCGTCCTCCGGCAGTGCGGGCATTTCCACGATGGACAGGTCCCCCCTGGCCCGGTGGTGGGAGCGGTGGGTGGTGCGCAAGTCCGGGTCCGTGATGTAACTAAAGGGCTCGGGGGGGCCGGTGCTGTCTGACTCGTCACCTGGAGTAGTAGTACCTTGGACGGTGGCTGCGGCGTGCTCTGTGATACTGGCCCCCAGGTCTTGCAGGGCACACTCCACGGCTGTTTTCACCAGATCGCTGGACAGCGCGTCCGCACCTTCAATAACAACCACCAGCCTGCCATAACCACGCCAACACAGCATCGACCCACTCATTGAATAAGACTAGTCGCCTCTCTGAATAAGACTAGTCGCCTCTCTGAATAAGACTAGTCGCCTCTGAATAAGACTAATCGCCTATGAATAAGACTAGTTTTCTCTGAATAAAACTAGTCTTCTTTGACTAGTCGTGTCTTCTCTATATATCTGAATAAGTCTTGTTTTGTCTGTAAAATTCTTTCGTCAAAATCATAATTTTTTTCGCTGAATAAGACTAGTTTCGACTAAAAAGTACTAGTTTCGTCTGAATAAGACTAGATTTGTCTGAATAATTTTTTTCGTCAAAATAAGATCTCAGAATAAAACCAGTTTCGTTTAAAAAAGACTACTTTCGTCTGAACAAGACGAGTTTTCCTAAATATCTGAATAAGACTAGTTTTGTTTAAATAAGATGTTTTCGTCAAAAGGGGATTTGTTATCTCTGAATAAGACTAGTGCCTCTAAAAAAGACTAATTTTCTATAAAACAGGCTTGATTCGTCTGAAAAAGGCTAATCTCTCCTAAATATCAGAATAAGACTTGTCTGATAAAAATTTTGAATAAGAACACAAGAATTTCCTCTGAACAAAATTTTTTCGTCTAAATAAGACTATGCTCGTCTGAACGAACTGCTGGCTCGTTTTTCGCTTCGCATTGTACGCACTCCACGATTTTTTTTTGAGATGATACTTGTGAAAGTTTGCTTCCACTAAGGCGCACTATTAGCAACCATTATCATTCTAAAACTAATTTGTAGTTTCAATTATTTTTCAGTATAAATTTGAGATGTCGAAATCTTTAATAATAACATATTTTCATTATTCAATTAACTTTTTATAGAGAAAAAGACATTGCGATACCTATACTCTAAGTAGGTATACATATGACGAAGTTTTTGTCGTAGAAAACTTGCTATGGCTAGCATATTAACTTGATAGACCTTAAGCCTGATCACACTAAAGAAATATGACAAACAAAAAATCCAGCCACTATAAATGGGTTCGGTATAAATAGATAAATAAATAGGTAAAATAGATATTCGATTCATTCTGACAGCCGCATGTCAGCTTGGCCTACAATTTCAGAGCACTAAAGTCTGACCAGAAATTGCTGAACCCAGCAAACCGAACAAAATAAGTGGCGAAATTTTTGTGACTACTCGCTGTAGAAATCGTTCTTCGCAATGCATGCAATTCGGTGTTTTCGTAATGAAATTGCTTGTTTATTTTTGTCTCAGGGTTCAGCAATTTCCGGTCAGACTTTACTTACGATTTCATCAGTTATCAGTGTATGATTTTGTCATAAAATTATTTGCAGACTGAACGGAAATGCGGTTGTAAGTATGAATGACCGATTCCATTTGGCAGCGCCCTTATTTGTGGTGCCATATTCCTCCAGTGGGAACTGGCCTAGGCTCAACTTATGAACAGGGTCGATTTTTTTAATTGATTTAGGACAGTAACGGAGCAAAGGCAAGCACAGCAGCCCACTACAGCCGGATCGGGACGATTCAGTAAAAAACAAAATGGTACATTGAAACTCAAAATATATATAATCATACATCGATATATGCCAGCTACTAAAAAATTGTTCCACCAAAAGCAGAAACAAAAACAAAGACAGCAAAAACATCAAAATCAAATCCCAAAAACAGACGGTCCATAAACTAGCTGTCGAGACACATGGCTCTGGGAACGTTTTTTAGTGCAGTGCAATAATATAGATTACATCTATCAATACAAATAATGGCACGCTTTCGACTAGGAATAAAAAACAACTGGGAAATCAGGATTCGATCATATCGATTCATTCACTGTTTGATCCATATGTCTTAGTTCTCTGGTGGGAATTCACATATTTTTGTAAGTTACTGGTAATATTGTGGATAAATCGATTGTCTGATTGATCACGGTTAAATTGATTGATTAATCATTGATTTATTTGATTGATTGATAGCACCAAAGAAGTACAAAATAGGGATTCAACCAATCAAAACCGAGTCTTTGTGGCAATTAAAAGTCATCTCAGTATAATATTTATTATTAATTATTAATTTTTGTTCGGCGAATTAGCGAATTAGACTATATGCATCAGCGAACAGAATAAATTCATAATGTAGCGCTGACGACTGACCATTTAAATCTTACTAGATTGTGATTGGCTGCAGCATATTTAGGCCCGCCCATCATCCTTAACTCGTCACTGATTGGATAATATCGTCGCCATCGTTCAATAATGACTACGCTATGTCAACCTACAGTAGGCACTACCAATACATAGATGTGTGTTTGCTTGTCTGGAACGTAACGTAGTACTTATGTGTGTAGTACACAATTTCGTCCAAGTGTGTTCGATATTGATAGGTAATATCTGTTGGACGGTTAGGTTCCTTCCCGGTTCTATCGGTATTTACCTTTGTTTTCAATCTGAACTTCTGCATCCAGGCCTGTCCTCGTATTTATTTCTACTAATATAACCTCTTAGCTAACTAGTCCACTGTACATATTATTGACCTAGCTAGCGGTCGTAGTCAGATAGGCTTCTGGTCACCTCAACTGGCGAACCTGCGTAAACGTTAATCATAAATATTTACAGCAGAAGTCTGCAAAAAGCTTAAAAAAGATTTGACCCAAACCAAAACGCCGTGCTGCCGGCGATAGATCGGTCTATTCGGACTAATTTATTGCTGGTTTTTCGATAGGGAATTTTGTCTACCGTATTTCCATGCAATAGAGGACAATATTTTTTTAATATCAGGTGAAATTTTTCGCCATGCATGCTCATTTCTCGCAATCAAATTGGTCTGTTCAGTAACCGTCGCAAGACTTTGTCAAGGGTGAGCATTTTGAAAAATATGTCGGATAATCATTGCGTTTGTATTTACAAATTCATTTATTCATTCATTAATTTAATTCATTAAATTTATTAATTCATTCATTAGTGGCGACACGTCGTGCTACAGAATATTCCCAAAACGGCGCACCGTGCGATGCTCGATAGTCGATACAGCACCGACCAAACCATATCAGCGATATCAGATAAATCATACATGCAATATGTGAGACTAGTTCTGGGGCCTGTGCTCACTCATATTCTTTGGACTACCACAGTCATGGCGCTCGCGTGCTGTGTGGGCAGTCGATGCTCCCTTCCCCCGTTTAGAGTAGGTAAATGGTCGGTTTATCTAGGTCGTTTTTTAAGGTTTAGGTTTTTTCTTAAGAGTTATATAAGTATATATAATCGACACAGCCCTATATAGCAGCGGGCGGTTGGTAAAACGATTGCTTTTTCTTCAAACCATTATACTTTACCTATTTACCACGTTTTTTACCATTTTTATCAGATGGTTATGGTGCAATGGAAAATAACTCAGAAACGCCTTTGGGTGACCAAAAACAGCTCGAAATCTTCAGAGTCATCCCGCTTCAGTTAGGTTTAGGCATTAACCAGGTGCAAACCGAGCCTACTCTAAGACCATCCAGTGACCGCAAGTGCCCTGCAGTGAAAACGGTGCCTCCCGAAACTCAAACAGCAAAGGATAATTTTCATGCAATCGCGATTCTGGGGTTGATATTTTTTGCGGGTATACAGCCCCGACTACGAAATTTAGTGAAAAATAGCCGTTTTTGTCTAGTTTGGCATTAAGAAGCCCACATGATAACTTTACTGTACTAAATGTTTGGATAAATTACATTGTAGGTATGTACATATGTAGATACGAAAGGAAATTTTGCCATACACCGAAGTCAATGCTCCCATCAGAGAAATAGGAAATACCAAGAGTACATAATAGAGACTAAATTATGTACTCTTATTACACTCCTTATTATGTACTGTTGGAAATACGGAGCCAACCAATCAAATGTGGTATCCATGGCAACAGACATTAATTGGATTGGCTGATTTCTTATTTCCTATTTCTCTAGTGGGACCTGGACGTTGTAGGTTAGCCACGTTGCACGAAAATTAATCCTCTGCTAAATAGATCTTGACCAAATAAGGTTGCAGCCAGAAAAAGTCACAAACTCAAAAACTGAAACAAACCAATAATGGTGCCGAGACTAGGATTGAAATTATAAGAGTGAAAACAAAAATGAAAATATATTAAAAAATAAGTTCTGCGTAATTTAGAAAGAAATAATTTACACCGCAGCAAAATCTGCCTTTTAAAATGATTTTTTATGAATATTTCACTTTTGAGCCGAACTTTAGTCTTAAAAAACCTCACCGTCTGTTTTGTGATTCGATTTTATGTATATTAATGAAATAAAAATTACTTTGTAGGTATTTTTTGTGTCTCTGTATGTGTATGTGTGTGCGTGTGTGTGTATTGTTGTCGGTAAATTAAGTACCATATTGTTTGTAATATGAGTTATTATATTATAATTGGTAGTGTTTCTTTTCAATACGCCAAGAGTACATATCATGGTATATATACTCTTTCGGTAATACACACATAAGCACTGGTAACAAAACCAAACCACTACCATACGTTGGTATACCGGGCTCGGTATCCCACAGAAAAATACGAAATAAAGATCTAGCCAATCAGATCAGCTAAATCTGTATTTCGTATTTTTTTGGTGGGAACTTCGGGTCACACTAAACGGGATGGGGAACTAAGGGCCAATTCCTAAAAAGGATTAAACGGATTAGATCAAATTTTGTTTGTTTAATAACTTATCTCGATGTTGAAGTAGACTTAAAAAATTTTGTGCACAAACGGGAGGTGCAAGAAATATTTGCTATCGCAAATTTTCTACAAATTTATAGACGATGTCATGAGTTATGGGCAAAACAAAATTTTAATCTCATCCGTTTAATCCATTTTAGGAATTGGCCTTAAGTGGTACCAAAATATAGTTATTGTATTTAGATTTCAATCCACACGGCTAAAACGATGGCAGTCGAATTTTGACTGCCCAGTATTTGAACACACGAAAAATGTGGGTCGATGCATTACTTCAGTAGGTTTCGTTCAGCTGATGCATGTGTTGGAAATGATCTATAATTATTTCGAGCCTGCAAGCTGATGGTCGCTGTGGTGTAGTGGTTAGCATTCTCGACGTCAACCCGTACATGCGCGACGTCAAATCCCGTCCGTCAGCTGTATTTTTTATTTCAAAAAAGGGACTTGCTTTCGTCCAACACAAGTTGCGCATGTGTGGCATACTCAAGTATGAATCGACCACATTTCATTTGAGTAGACTCTCAGCAGTTCACTGGTCCGAAGGCATCTTGCAAAACGTTCAGCAGAGTTTTTCTGACTACCATGTTTAAATCGTAATCTATCCAATAATTATTGTGACTTTCTGGCAAGCATTTTTACATTCGCCTTCAGACCAGTGAATTTCTGAGAACGCAAAATTCGACTGACGAATTTATCAAGAGTATTAAGTCTGTTTCAGTTGATGGTACTCAAAACATGAGAACCCATGAGAACACGCACCTAATGCCATACATGTGTGAGGGGGGGTGAGAGGGACCCCCCAAATCGAGAAGCCGGGGGGGAGGGTCCCCAAAATTTGGTCAAAGAGGCGCCCCCAAAAATTTTGACCCGTTTTATGTATATATAATGCTAAATCATGTTTTCCGTGTATCCCATAGGTGTCGCATGTTTTACCCACAACGTGAAACAGACTAGCGCAAAATACTATCGGAATCATTTTATGCTTGTCACGAAACTCAACACCTTCATACCGTTTAATTGCCACGAAGTAAAAAGAGCTACATAATCTTAATTTTAGTACAACTATAAAATGATTCTGATGAGTACCTTTTACAGATTATGAAACCTTTCTCTGCAAACTTGTGAACTACACAGGGCTTGACAAAAAAAGCTTATTTTTCGATGCGATAAATTAATGTCCAGAGTCAAATAGAAATTTCAGTAAGCATGTATAATTTGCAGAGAGGGGTTAAAGTCGATTCATAAATACTTTAGTTAATCATACGGACGCAAATTAATTCTTTTACTATCAAGAGAACATAATAGTGTCTCACTCTATAGAAGAGCGAGGCCTTATTATGCTCTTGATAGTAAGAATCGACCTTGAGCCAGAAGTGCCAAATTTGCTAATCTCACAATTGATACAAATATATCAAGAGCAGCACAATAGGCGCGACGTAGATTGTTTTATTCTAGGATTATCAAACATAGCGGGCTACATAGACCTACTTTAATCATGTTCGGTTACCTATTCATCAAATAACACTAAGTTTAATCTGCTAAATCCAATTATGATCCGCTTAGGTCAGGATGCACAGGAGGTGCTTAACTTAAACCCAGTCCAAGTCGAACAAGTGATTGTATGAAATACACATAGAATGTTTCATTACGATACTCTATTTCATTCGAAAAGCCACGACTTAGACCGAGTCTAAAGTTAAAAACACTTTTTGTGAATCCCAGCCTTAAAATTGTTACAATTGTAAGACTTGTAATTTGGCACGACCGGACAAGCAGTTCAAAACTGTAGAACACAGACGGTCTGCGGACTTACTGCCAGTGCTGAGTCTGCGCTGTTGCACGTGCAAGTGTTCTTCCATGGTTTGTTCGGAAATGTCTGCAACAACACCACACTGATTAGACTACTTTACTACTATTAAAAAGTTAGCTGCTGAAAACTCTGCGTTGATAAGCGCTGATAGTATTACTTAATAATAAACATATATAGGTATAAGAAGCTTGTTATACACTGTCCATATATTGTATGCATGTATTTGTTATGTATTTGTATTTGTATGTTGTGCTGCAGTATTTTTACGCGGCGGCCTCAGCCGCCACGTATATACGTATATTACAGAAGCTCGATTTGCATGTATCTGCTTCTTCCTGTGTTACTTGTGTTGTAAAAATTGGTACTTCGTAAAAATGCATTGTTTGTGTGTGCGTCTGTGTTCACTGTGTGTGTTCATCTTGGATCTCAGCGTATAGTGCTGTGAATATGTTATGTGCACGTGCACTGTACTGCTTATCCCGCTCGCATATCAGTCAAGGTGCTGAAAAATTTTGTACACAGTGGGAAGTAATGCGAAACCTGTCGCATCAACGCTTCGTAGATTGTTTATATACGCGTCGGTATGTACCAGAACAGTTCGAGGTGCACGCACCACAGGCCGTTGGCAAACCGTACTTTCGCACGCCTAGTGGTTATGCAATTATGCATGGTCGTATTGTCGTGCTATGACACCAAGGTCAACGGCTGCGTTAATTTACCAGCTTACAATTAGCACAAAACATGCAATTTCGAAAAGCGGTTTTAACTTGGGTGTTTTGACTCGGCTGTATTGAAATTGCTCATGATGAGCGGTTTTTATTATGGAAAGTTTTTAATAAGTTTTCAACTTGATTTTCATCTTCAATATTGTCTAGATTCTAAAAGCAGTATGCAGCTTAACATGTTAAGTGTGTTGGCCTAAAAACGTTTGGTGCCGCGTTTTATATTCGAAGAATATCCTCTGCATTTTACATCATTTTGCATCCTCTGCATTTTACCTAAGCGTGTCGAAACGAAATCTATCGAAAATTGGTTGAGTTTTACTCGCAAGACGTGCTTGTTACAATGTAGATACTGTACCCAGTTCATTCAAAACTACTTTGTTCCAGTGAATATGATTGGTTGTTCGTGTTGATTGACCTGCCAATCAGAACTGAGTATGCAGGTGGAGCGAAAAAAACTTGAACTGAGGTAACAAATTGAGGGAAACCGTTAATTAATTAGTTAATCGAAAGTTAATAAGACACTACCACGGCATTAAAAGATTTAAACATTGGCTTGTTACATACCTATTGGAGTTCGCAATTACTTGCCAGTTGGTCTTAAAATCAGCGGGCTAAAAGTTGAGTCTAAAAATGTATTTATAGTCTAACTGATATGAAATTCACTGCCAGTTAAATCCTACTTTTTTTTTAATTTTTCAGTTGGGCTACTCGCAAATTTTAGTACAAATGACTTTCAATTTATACCTTCTCCCTCTCCATCTCCATGAATAACTTGTTGAATAGTTTCAGTGTGAGGTTCACCAAATTCTGAAAATACAATAGCCATATTACAAACTGCACGTATACATACAACAGTGAAAATATACAAAATATATAGTTTAATAAAAATAAAATTAAAGTATTAATTTGTTTTAACTGGCTGTTTTAAATGACTGAGCATAAAACTTTGGTAACGTATACACTGAATATTGACTAATGACTATATCTTGTGAGTTACAAGAGACAGTGATAAAGCACAGGGTATATGACAGGAACACGACAGACAAAGCAGCTACAAAAGCAGACCAGGTGTTAGTCACAGGTACTACAAAAGGGCTAGCCCAGATACCTAGATCCTTACAGAAGCTCACAATAACCCATGCGTTAGATTTTGCAGCGATAACATATTCAGATAACTTTACACAATTGGACGCGGTTTTGGCTATCCTATAAGTCTGACCTCACAGTCACTGATCTTGCAGGTCGATTATTGGTAAAAGTAGTTGTCAACTCAGTCAAGTAGTAGACAGTTAAGGTGTAGACTGTTCAAGTGTCATTTCAGCTGCGTAGGTCGATTGAGTGTATAGTTGTCACCGTGTGGGTGTGCAAGCTCGCTGCGTACAGTACGGACAAAAAAGACTTGCTACAGTTTCCGGAGTCACAGCGGAGTCGGAGTCACCTAATACTTAATAGTCAGGCGTCAAAGTAAATAGTTATACATAAGTATATACTTTGACAACGAAAACAAGTGAATCCGACTCCGCCCCGACTCTGGAGTCTGTAGCATATAATTTTGGTCGGTTGCTACTGTAACACTATAGCAGTGATGCAGGTCGACTGGTCTATCTGTTGCTCAACTTTACAAGTCTTACAATTGTAACAATTCTAAGTGCAAAATCTGGTGATTCGTTACAAATTCAACATATAAATTCATTACGAATCACCTGATTTTGCACTTACAATTATTGTTCAATTGTAAGACTTGTAAAGTTGAGCAACCAGACCCATCGGTCTGGTCTACAGATCTGAAGTGTAGAATGTTCTTTAGCATAGTCAGCTGTGTGGGTTATTTGTCTATCTAACAGTTGCAGTGTAGACTATATGTGTAGACCACAGCAAGTGTAGACTGTAGACTGTGGGCGTGTACCATCGAGGACAGTCCTAGTGGTGGTGACGACCCTGGTGACCCTCTTCTGGATCACCACGTTCCCGTGCTCGTCGATGTAACCCTCCTCCTGAGACTCGTTCGTCTGCTGCACCTGTTGGGCTGAAAACAACACCACCCCACACTAGCAACACTACAAACCAGGGCACGGTTAGAACACATGCATTTCATAGGTTGCCATTTGTAGTGTTGAAAGAAAGAAGATACACCGATTTTGAAAGAAAGAAAAAAGTGGAGGCGCTGGGAATCGAACCTGGGCCGCTCGGGTCGACGTCGAGAATGCTAACCACTACGGCACAGCTCCAAAGTCTCGATGACTCTAGTTCTCATCTAAAACGCTAGTGTCAATCGAACAAGCTATTCTTGAATAAGTGAAAATCTAGTGAATTTGGCACACTATGAAATACATGTAAATTTTACTTCAGAAAATTAGTCTTGAAAACCAGCCTATTTAGCACCAAGCACCTGCATTTCATGCAACGTGTAAGCTCTCAATTTATCTGCAAATTTCTACAATTAGTAAAACTGATTGATTTAGGTGTCTATTTTCGTCAAATAAACCTAGAATGTTGCATGAAATGGAGAATGGAAGCTTAAAAAGTCGTATTCTCGATTGTGAACAAAATTAGGGTCGATTCATACTTACAGCCGTACGTCCGATCAGGCAACAACATTATGAAAATGTTAATTGGTATCTGACAGTATCAAAATTTATTTGCGATGGATATACGGCTGTAATCTTCAAGAAAGACCCTCCGAATGTTACAAAATGAATACGACCGCATAAGCATTATTTAACCTTCAAGCCAAGAACACTAAACTATCATTCCTACATACTAGTCGCTAAAAAGCCACACCTAATTCCGAATGAAGTATTTTCCAAAAATTTTTGTTTTGGCTGCTTCAAGTAAATCCATTTTACTAAAATACTCTATTTATGGCTTTAGACCCAAAAGGTAAAATGAATAAAAGAAGTCTAAACTCAGTCTTACTAAAAGCAGTCTAAGGCTATGATTCGTAACTACAGCCGGTATGTCCTTTCAGCCTTCCAAATAAGGAGCTAAGCACCACCCATAAGCCATAGTGTAAATAGCTTGTGGTGTGATTATTTCGTAATTTTGTCGGCTGAACAGACATACGGTTGTAAGTATGAATCGACCCTCAGGCGATTGTGGCGTATTGAGTATTATGACGATCATAGGCTTAGCGTTAGACTGCCATGCATTAACGCAAATAATACCGGATACCATCAAAGCAGTCATGCAAAAAAAGTGCAGTATCTGACAGCTCATGCAAAAAGCACAGTGCACAACCAAAACGCAATTAGTTCTGACAAACTTAGCCCGTGAAGTAATGTTGTACAAGTAAACTTTTGTAATGTGGGAGTAGGATTGTCATTTTCATACTATTAGTGCTCAAAATACAATAGAGCTGTTTATCATGGAATTATCAGTATCAACAAAAACTATCAATAACGTGAATTAGATTTAGGTATATAAGATGTCAGATTAGCAACATAGGACTTGTTCGTTTAAAGCCTAGAAAACCTGGTTCACACGAGATAGATTTTTGAGATTTTTCCCACGAGGATATCTAAGGTACCCATAGGAGTCCCACTGCATCACCATTTATCGAAATTCATGCTAAACTAGAAGCTTCACTTCTTTAAGCTGCCTTATTGCCTTATTTAGTAAAATTTTTCACGAATTAAATAAGTTGCTAATTTACAGAGTTTTAATTGGATCCTTAATTTATGCGAACATACGGTAGTCTGAATTTGGCCCGATTCAGAAGTAAATATGTCCTGCCCGTTTTTCTGCGTTGGCTTGCAAACACAGACAAGTTGTCAAGGACATCTAGGACAGTCCGGTTCATACTTGTCCCAAAGGACAAAAGGACAGGGACAAGGACAAATTTCGGTCAGCTGGTATGAAGCATTGACTTAATCGTTTGGTCTAATTTTTTGGACACAAACTGAACTCGACCCTGTCATTCTTCATGAAAAAAGTTATAACATTTGGCCAGGTAGTTTTCTTAAAGTTGCTTAAGGACAAAACGACAGGACTAACATAAGGACAGTGTGAACCGGGCTTACCTAAGTCTTGAGCCTGTTCGTACTGGTCTTCAGTGTTCAGTGGTAATATGTACGGTTACTTTCATACCAACAACCGTATGGCCGTTCATACGGTAAAAATATAGCAAAAGTGATCCCGCCCAAAATACCTAGTCATACAAAGAGTTCTATAAATCTTGATGAGTATGGGCCTCATGTTTCTAACCTTTGAGGTGTGAAAAACACACACGTATTATAAAATATATACCCAACTAGTAGAATAAGTCTGTCTATCTATGCATTAATTAGTCACAGCATTCTTGTCGCACATTCAGTAGATAATCAAGACCAAACTTCACTACCGGTCAAACAGCAATAATCACTATTTTATTGACCAATGCAGTAAAACACGCTAATCCCACATTCAGCATCACACTACGTTATCAGTAAGTATCACAGCAAGGGGGTGAGATTACAGTCTAGGGGCAGTTGCATTCTGGTGTGTTAATGAGGGGACTAAGGTCACAGACGCAGTCTCATACCGTCCAAGTCGGTCGGCATGGGAAAGATGTAGTCTCCGACGTCCGGCTCAGCATCTTCGCTCATGGGCACCTGCGAGGGGAAGTCGTCGTCGGAGGCGGACTCGGCCCCCTGCTCGCCGCCACTGTGAAATGCTGCGTCGGACTGCGTCAGGACGGAGATGCGCTCGTCTGGCGAGATGGGCGCAAACATTTCCGCTGGCACTTGTTTCAGGGCCGCAAAGCGACTGTCTTCAATGGTGATCGGCGACGTGGCGGTCATCTGAGGGACCTGGGGAGCTTCGTCCCCTAGTCCGGTGATGCAGACGGAAGCTTCTCCCAGTTGCTCACTCTTGGTGATTCCCAGATTCAGCGTGCACTCTTCCTTGGACCCTCCTCGTGATCTACGTCGAGGCTGCAGAAGCGGTTTCTTGGCAATTTGCATTTCTTCCGATACACTTTCATCCTCCGTCGATTCGAAGGCATGCGATCGTTTGACCGCAGCTAGCACTGGAATTTTCGTATGTCTAGAACCCGTGAGGACCTTTTCAGGACTTGTTCGTTTAGGTGATTCAATTCCAGCTATGGGGGCTGAGTCACCAGCCTCTGTAGATGGGATCGTATCGAAAGATTCTTGTATAGCATCCTGCTTCTCGATTCTAGCTGTTGGTTTAGGAATAGCTGAGATTATAGTTTCCAAACTACTCTGATCCGATGGAGACGGTGTGATCGGAGTTGCTTCTGCTGCTTCGACTTCATCTACACTTGATCGTTTTTCCTCTTCAGCAGCCTTACTGTCTAACACTTCGATGTGCAATGGAGTGGGATCAACGCAATGTTCTGGTGATTGAGAAATTTTGGCACATGTCTGCGTTATAATCTGTTCAAGAGCATGGAGTTTTTCCTCAGTTGTCACTGCCGGGGCTGCAACATTCTCTTGGTCGCCAGCTTGTTGCTGCGAAACTGCTAAGCTCTCTGAAGTCAATTCCGACTGTTCTTGTGCTATCTCCCCAGTACGGTCGTCAGAAGCAGACGCTGGTGCCTTACCGGCGTCAGCTGACACCGTCTCCGCTTCATGTTCTGCAGTAGTTGTTTCCAGTTTTGCGTCCGCAATTTGCTGTGTCTTCTCCGATTCTGTTTCACTGTCGGCGAGACCAAGCATGGTATCCATCTCTGCTAGCTTATCCATAATATCTTCAGTTGCCTGTCCTTGTTCAACTTCTTGCTCCAAAGTCTGTTTTGCTTCGTCCAATGCAATCTGTACCGGGTGTTCTACTGCATGTTTGTCTGGCGAGGTTGCAGCAGTCTCGTGTTTTCTCTGTGCCTCTAGATCCATCGGTTCGCCAGACAACGTATCCGTCAGCTCAGCTTGTATTTCACCAGTTTCCGCTATTTTCTGTCCAGAAAGGGACACTGTCGTTTCCTCAATTTCGCCTGGTTTCGCCGAAGCTGCAGACGACTCTGACTTCTCCACAGTGGCGATATCAGTAGACTGGATTTCAGTAGTAGACAATTCCTCTACTGGAACATGTTGTTCGTCGAATTTCACTTCGACTGTTTGCTCAGTTTTCACAACTTTTATTATTTCTGTTGGGACTAGTTCTTTTGCTTCGTCTTTGTCTATCTGTATTTCAGCCGTCGATTCGGCCGTTTCGGTAGTTGCCAGTTCAGCCGTAATCCCTTCTATTTCCAGTGGACCATCAGGCGACGTTTTCTGTGGTTCCGGTTGTTTTGCTTCTGGTTCTTTCTTCTGTACCAGCTCTTCTTGCTCTGTAGGTTTAGTTTCTTCCACCACGGGGACACTTTCTTGTTCCTTATGTGTTTCAGCGGGCAGCTGTGACATTATTTTCGCAACTAACTCAACTTCTTTCCCTTCTGGCACCTTGTCTAACTTCGATGTATCGACCGTAGCTTCACCACCGATATCAATGCTTTCAGGTTTCACGGATTGTGCTCCAACAGGCGTGGTGACGTCCTCTGTTCCTTCAGTCTGCTCTAGTTGCACGTCATCTGTCGACTCAGCCACACCTGCTGACTCGGCTATTTCAACCTTTTCAATAAGGTGATCAGCTTCCGTCTGATTATCTAACAACTCGTCAGATTTAGACGCCTCTATCGAATCGATTTGTGTCTTCACGGCAGCAGCTACTGTTTCCACCGTCTGCAGCGGAGCAACACACAAAACGACTTCACTTTTTTCTGATTCCTCTGGCTTCGTTAGTTGCTCAATTGGCTCTTCTGGTTCTCGCTTCTGATCAACTTCTGCCACATCGGCTAGTTGACTATCTTCGGTCATCACAACCGGCTCAGCTGGCCGAATGTCTTCTGCAGCTTTTACAATATCGACCATTTGAACAGTCTCCGTCTCGGGAGCCTGTTCAACTTTTTCCAAGCTGAATTCATCGTGCTGCAAAAGCGGTTCAGTCATTCCAGTTTTGGTCTCACCTATTGAAAGTTCTTCAATTGTTTTTTCGCCAGCCGTTTGCTCGATTTCAACTGAGTCCATCAATCTATCAGTTCTAAAGTCATCCAGTTGCGCTGCCGACCCCTCTGTCAGTGGTGCACCCTGTTCCACAATTGTCCCAGCAGTACTTTTCTTCAATTCGAGGTGGCTCAACATTTCAGAATAGGCCTGTTCATCTGACAACTCAGTTTCTAACATTGCCGCTTCGACGCCAGGCGCTGTCATTTTCTGTTCCATCCTTGCTTCTTCTCCTGGTTGTGTCACTGGCGACTCTGTCACTGGTTTGTCGTATTTCTCTAACTCAGCGGCCATCTGTTCAAGTTCCAACTGACTCAGCACTTTGACATGCTGTGGTTCATCTGACAACGCTGCAGTGTCCCGCGGTTGTTGCTCGGTCATTCTATCATCGCGCTTTATATCCGACAACTCGGCTCCCACAGCGTGCAGTAGTTGATCCACCCTCGTCCCTTGGCTCTCGTCAATTGTCTCCGTCCTGGCGAGGACACCAGCTTCTCTGTAATTGGGACCCATACCAACTTCGCTAGCAGTCAGACTGAGAGTTTCGTCACTTGGAGTTCGTTGCATGGAGACTCCATCTCCCGGGGACTGAGCCCCTTCTGACGATGCAAAGGACATGTCTGAATAAGACACCTCACGGAAAACACCGTCTGGGGCGCCAGTAATTGAAATAGTACGCGTGGGAGAGCGTCTAATCGCTGCCTCTGCAGCCCGTGCTTCAAATTCCTGCAACTGGGCCTGCGTGCAGGGATCTGACGGTGCGATCATCTCTGGTTGCGGAGAGCGCTCAACTCTAGATCGCTCAGTGACCAATTCCGAGCTTTTCATGAACGCAATTTCAGCAGCTTTTTCGGGGGTTTTGCTCAATTCAGCGCTTTGCTTAACATCCACAATTTGCTCGCCCGTTTCTGCAGTTGCTGATTTTTCAGCGATTGCGACAGATTCCATTGGTGCTTCTGTTATCAGACTAGTTTCTGTTATAGCTTGCCCATCTTTTGTTTCCATTCTTTCTGGGGCTTGGCCAATAGGAGCCGGTTTTTCCGCGACAAAAACCTCTTTGGCATCGCTATTTTTTGCTGCCATCTCGGCAATTTCAGTCTTTTCTGTCTTACCAGGTGCTTGCTCGATATACTTGACCTCTTGACCTTGATGAATATCAGGTTGACCTGTTGGTTTTGTAGGGTCAACATCACCCAAGCCAGCTTCAGTTTCTGGTTCCGTGTAAGCCAATTGTGGCACGTCTTCTGAACCAGTTTTCGTTTCCGCTTTAACTGGCTGGTCAACACCTGTCTCTTCGAAAACCGTCTCAAATTCTCCAGCTTTGGCTTCGACAGACGCTTGGGAGCTGATAGAGGTGCGTTGTTCCATGGATGGTTGCTGAACCAAAATATGCGGCAGAGACGACAAATTTTCAATAGCCTCTCTCGACAACGGAACAGCCACATCACACAGAACAGTCGGCTCCCGTAAAATAGGTCGATAGAACTCCTTAGATCGTTTGACTGGCGGGCCCGGCACGTAGTTTCGAGTCGGATCGTTGTGAGTAGCAATCACAGCTTCTGGTTGGTCGATACCGTCCTTCGCTTTCGCTTCAGATTTCCCAGGAATAGCCTCAACTGGCTTGCTGACCTCAACTTTCGGTCCAGGCTCAATATGGGGCGGTTTTTCTGTCTCCACTGGAATGTCCACCGGTTCAATCTGATCGATTGGTTGCTCAATCACCGTAACAGGGGTCAGTGGCTCAGAAGCCGGTGTTTCCGTTTCTGAAACGTGCTGCTGCAAAATGACTTGTTGCTCGGCGACAGGGACCGACGATTCTTGACTCCCGGCAACAGCGGCAGGCGCATCTTGGGAAACCGCCGATATTTCTGTAGACTTTTGCGCTAAAAAATTCGCCAATGATGTACACTTTTAAGAACTGTCTAAAGATTCTAAGGATTCATCTCATCTGCATTCTAAACAAGTACATTAGATAGTTCGCTTCGTACATCTATATCCTAGGTATTTAAGTAAAATTAATCATGTAATTTTAAAACCTAAACGCAAACTCATCTGTACACTATGTAATATGCCGAAAGCAATTGGAAATTTGAACAAATTCGTTTCAAAACCTTAAAATGACATACTTACAGCACTATTACACTAGGTGCATGCATGAGCTGTTAGCGAGATAAGGCCAAATGTTAGAAATCGTTAGGAGAGATTAACATCACGCTCGTGGGGCAAAGGTTACAGGTCGATCACAGTCTTTCTCCCAGTTTACTAAACAGCTGAGACTATCGGCATAACGATTAATGGGTTAAATAGTGTATTAGCAGAGTTAGCGATGACTTGAGTTAGTCCGGGGCCAGATTAGAGATGACTGCGATTAATTCGGTCGCAGGGGTGGAGTGAGTTTTCATTTCACTGCACACAGTTAGCCGTCTGGAACCCCTCTACCTTTGCGAGCTGGTGCGGGGGGTGTGTGTTCACGGGAGGAGCTCTCAAAGACCGTATCCGAGCCAGTGGTCACTTCAAAAGAGCTGGACTCGGGGGAGGTGGTCAGTAGCGTCGCCGTGGGGGGGACACAGCCAAGGGTCTCGTCCTCAGAGGTGACTTCCAGCAGATTGTCGATTTCGGGGGTCCGCATAAGGGGGCGGGGTGGCTGCTGTGGCGCCGGCACCTGACCCGTGCTGAAGCTGTGCTGCAGCGGCTTGGCGGGCTTGCGTGGAGACTCGTCCGCGAAGAAAGTGTCCGCTGACGCCGCATTGCGCAGTGAGACGCGATCTGGGACGGCGGCGGCAACATCTTAAAAGGTCACGCAGGGTCAACCAACCTGAACCCCCTAACAGCGCACTCAGATACTTATCCTACACCTCTTATCCAAAATCTATTACTGAAATGACCTACGTGCATAACTACAGATTTGCGTGTGAAAATTACAGCTAAAGCCTTCTACAAAATTGGTTTTAGCTGATTTGTATTGAAGCTGATTTGCATATACATGCCATAGCACACGGGTACTTAGTGGTAAACCGGCTAAAACCAGTTTTGGACAAGTCCCCCACGCCTACACACGTGGGTGTCACTTTAGCTACTTCTACAGGTATTTCTTGCTTCCCAGTTCCTACCACTGCGATATCTAGCCCTCTGGCTACAGAACTATACAGATGCACTTCAACCTTAAAGAAAGTTTGCAACAGCTACCAACACACTTCCCGTTCTAAGTATATATTCCTTCCTTTTTACGGAAAATAAATAGTCACCATAACTCAACTACGCTCGTTCGAACACGGCTGATTTAAGTAGTTTTTTCCAAGTTTTAAGTACTAGCAACTTAGCAAGAGTAAATAATAATCCAAATTATGTACTCTTGCTACGAGAAATCGGTTTCAAATGAAAACATCTAGTCCGATCATACTGCTATTATGTACTCTTGGTGGGACTTTGTTCACATAACATCTGCTTATCGACAAATTAACAAACATCTCATATACTCTTCTTCCTTGTTTTCCATCATCGATGCATGTACTCTTGATAAAAGAGAGATAACCTACATAGCTAGCAGACGACACATCACTAAAAAAGACTAAAACAGAGGAAAAAACAAAAAACCATCACCACGAGCTAAAGCAAGTTTAATTCGTTAATTATAAAGCAACAGCATTACTTCTGTACAGCCAGAACAAAATCAGAGAGGCACTATCTAGATTAATTAAATATTACGACAGAAACTAAAAATAAAAAATATTACATAATTCAATACTGACAGCGGAAATTTTTGTATTTCAAAGTCTAATTCTAACTCAAGAAATTCATGCCTTTCACTAAAGAAAAGTTCCGAATGTAAATCCATTTTCTATTTAAATATTAGAATTAAACATCTAAAACGATACTGTAAACTGGAGCAATTTACTTAATTATCTAAGTAATAAATTACTAATATGCATTTATGTAAGTATTAATTTCAAAATTAGAAAAGTTTTTCCCATGAGAGTTAGATCTGCATAGTTCCAGGGGCACACACCACACATTCTGTAATGAAAAATTTACGGCGTGATGAATCAAAAAACCCTTGTGCTTCGAATTCTACAGTGGAGCGTAAAAAACAGTTAGTTTCGGCCAAAAAAGCCATTTGTAACAAAATCATAGCACGATCCACCACAGATGCACGGCAGCTATCGAAAAGAAACTCGGGGTGGGGGGGCGGATGTAGAAACATATTTTTTTAGAAGTTTTTTTACAAAGATTTTCGGGCACTTTTTCGCTGGCTTCAGGGCTGGGGGCGAATAGTAAAGTAAAGGCAAAAGGGTTACTCCTACCTCCTTTAGATGTGCATCTATAGTCATCAGATGACACCAGAACGACAAACATAATAAAACAAACAACACAACAGCACAAAAGACAAACAAATGATCAAACTGAAAATGAGACAAAACAGGACTCATCATAAAATAAGACACGGTGCACTTAGCAGGCGAGCGGGGGGGCGGAAAAGCACCAATCTACTAAAACTAAATAGTGCAGTGAATCGGATCACACGGTTCGCCCGGTTCATACTTACAGCCCTATGTTCGGTCAGCCGGCAAAATTACGAAATAATCACGACACCAGTCAGGTTTAACCAGACTGATGACCCTATTTCATGGCAATCCGATCGACGTCACTAACGATGATTCCTAATAGATTGCTGCTGAGCCTGACCACAGTTCACTACACTACCAAAGACATGGCCCAGATCACTTAAAACTTGAAGAATAAGAATTTAAATTTGAAAATAAAAAGCCAAACTATAAGATCATATGTGGCCGAAGTGGCTTCGATTTTAAAAAACGTATCCTTTTTAGTGACGGCACCCTTAGAGGAAGTGGTACGGTAGTGTACTGAACACAGTGGTCAATATAAGTGGTAAACCATAATAAGCTAGACTGCACAGCAAGCAGAAAACAGAAAACAAAATAGCCAAAAGAAACTGGGGCGAACTACGGGCCGGTTCCCAGCAGAGAAATAAGAAATAAGAATTCAGCCAATCAGATTTGTAAAAAAATCACAGTCGCTGCATTCTGATCGATTAATCCATTCCTTATTTTTTTAAATCTCGGCTAACCAGACCAAGATTAACAGGTGCGCGCATAGGTGTTTTAATCACAGAATATTATGGGTAAATTCGGAAAGTGTCATGCTTAAACCAGTTAGTCAGCCCTCCACCAATTTCACCTGGTAGCAACGCATCTGTCAATCACTGAAACGCTATGCAAACAAACGAAGACGAAAAGGAAAATAATTATTAAACTATATATGGAAAATAATATGACAAGAGCACATCATAACGGCGTGTCTCAGTAAGCGCGTGACAAAAGGCCGTAAAAACGCCTACTAAGACACTGACGGTCCGGTCGACACTTGAGAACAGGAAATATCGATCCAATCACAACAACTTCGTTCCAAGTTCCCAGATTGAATCCATATCTCCTATTACTCCGGTGGCAAGCCGAACGCCAGCCCTCATGACTGTACTGTTGACTACTGGTTGGTGGGTCAGAGTGGTGTCTCCTGTGCAGTGGGGACGCCGCCGAGTGGTGGTGGCCGTGCATGCGGTGGTGGGGACGCACCTTGGTCGGGCTCCTGGTCCATCAGCATTTCCTGAGAAAGGGTTGTGGGGTGGTCGGCGCCCGGCGGGGGATGGTAGATGACCGTACCGCCGGACAACTCTGAGCTGCCGGCCACCGAGCTAGCCTCCAGGGATTCCCGCAGGGGCGCCGGCTCCGTATGGGTGCTTTCCCGGTCCACCTGGCTGGTCTGGTAGTCCTCGGCATATATGGTATCTGGGCGGTCCTGGAACGCTACCGGCTCCACCGGTCGAGTTTCCAGGTGCTCCGGGCCGGGCGGGCCCCCTGATTCTCCCGGGGGGTGGGCAAAGTAGGGCTGGCTGCCCTCCACATGGACTAGATCGTGCACCAGCACACTTTCCGGCACCGCGCCCGGTCGGCGGTAGTGGGACGAGTCCCAGCCCACATCTACAAAATCCATTCTCAAGCATTGATTAATCAAGCACATACAAAGCAGCACACCACACACTTAGGGCACCCGGTTCACGCTTGCCCTCACTCTGCCTGTCCCCTAAGCCAGTTAGTCTAGTCTGCGGTCAGCAATTTTTTACAACCTAGACTGCAGTCTGCCATTTTTTACAATCTAGACTGCAGTTTGCAATTTTTTTTACAACCTCGACTGCAGTAGTGCATTTTGCACTCTGCAATTTATATACTATTTATTTACAGTCTAGCAGCAAAAGTACATGAGTACCCCCCCAAAAAAATGAAAAAGTCATTCTATTTGTTTCTGTCTTCATGTTAATAAATCTGAACTTGGGGACAAGCAAATTCTTAAGCACAAGCATGAACCCAGTGGGCCCAGGTAAGCTAGCAGTATTAGTGGACTTGGGACAAAATATATGAAGGGAAAGAACCAGGGACCCGTTTTTTGAACAAATATGTACAAAGGACAATAACCCGCTAAGGACAAAGCCGCAAATTGCATTATACACTATGGACAACAATTATATATTAGCCTTTTGTCAAGCCAAAAGCCACTCTGCATCATTTAAAACTGAAACTATTAAAACAGCTAAAGCAAAATAACAACATAGATTTATGTCCAAATGGATTTGTCATATCTACATAGTTTAATGAGGTCAAAAAACATCTACGTTTCAATTCACAAGCTAACACTAGCTAGAACTTGTTTTTTTAAGTCCAGGCCAAGTACTTTAATGTTACTGTAAAAAAACAAGTCAACTGTAGTTAATGTTTCCTAATTTCAAAGCCAAACTTTAGGTCAACTAATCATTCTATAGTATCGTTAGTGTTATCAAGAGTACATTATGATAGTATCTCACTCTTATAGAAGACATTATCTCTTCAATAGAAAGACTCTTCTATAAGAGTGAGACACTATTATGTACTCTTGGTGCTATTAACCGCTGCTGCTGCTGTCAAGCTGAGTAGCTGAAAAGCAAGCGAATCCATAAAAAAACAAAAAACAATAAAAACTGCAAACACTATCTTATACACATTTAAAGCCGAGCTGTAACATGTTTCGTTTAAAAATCGCCCGTAAATTTTACATACCTCAATTAATGTACTGAATTTCAGGCTCACTAATTAATCAATAATAAACTTGCTTAACATTTCAAAAGGGTGACTTATCAACTACATTAAGTAAGGGACATAATATAATAATTACTACCATAACTAACACGAATATATATGAACTACGTATTAGAACTAAGAGAGGGTGACATACTAATCTATATAATATACTAGTCTAATAATAATAATGATATCCATTAATGAATCTAGCGAATCAGAATTAAACTTATTTGGTTACAGTACTGATTGCTGAAAAAGTAAGTATAGTGCGGTGAAGGTGAATAGAGTATTCAAAACTTGAAACCATTTACATAATTTCACAAAACTACAATAATTTTGGTCTGAGCAGACTAATTTACAGTACTGAACCAAATAAGGATAAAGCCATTAATGGATATCATAAAGTGAAGAATAAAAAGGATACAGGCAAGAGGCTAACATCTAATAACCCATGCCGCTTAGTTAACAACATTTAAGCCTGGCTTAGAAATGCAGATCAAAAAATCACTACTTAACTCAACGTCAAGACAAGAAAAACTCATGACAGCAGGAACCATCTCGTAGTCACTTGAAAATAAAGTAAATTTTACTAAAACAACCGCAAAAGTATATAATTTTCAGACATATCTTGCCATCAAAGATGCTAATGGAAATTTTTCGGACAAAAAAGGAATCTAGTCGAAATCGGATATGATATTATCTGCTCTATTCTCTTTATATAGCACCACTAAAGAAGCGGACTCTATCATAAACTTTCACAATAGGTTCCAAACATCCACGGGCACAACAGCCCTCAACATGCTAGCGATGCTCATTTGTTCCCACGCTCGCTCTAGCCACAGAAACCGTTCCCACGCTCGCGGCTCGGCGTCACAAAGTCTACCAAAGCAAGCCGTCGACCTGCCAGCTAGCCTAGGGCCCGCATACGAGGAGCACACACTCAGACTATCACTGAAGCCATGGCCAGAGGCACTGCTAATGGCACTACTGCTGCTAAAATAATCAGAGTCCATGGCAGATGGAGAGGAAGGCTCAAAAAGTGGCAGCTGAAGACTAGTTTTGCCAACAAAAGCCTGATCTATCTTTGATGAACTATCCGTAACCGATGTGCTACTACTACTAAGATGGTCAACATTGAAAGCATCGCCATAACAACAACACCAATCATAATCATTGTCAAACTGACTGATTAAATAATCAAAATCATTCATGCAATTATTGTAATCATTATTATCATTCAAAAATTCTAATCTACTACTACTACTACTACTACTACTACTACAACGATTGTACAAAGTGCGCATAAGCCATAACGAGGGGCCATTATAACGGTGATAGGTGGATGCAGAATTATAGAGAGAGCTTTGCAGCAGTCCTTTGCAGCCAGTGCCCAAGTTTGTGACAGACCACAGAAGTGACAAATGGCATGCGTCCGTCCGGGCCGCACCTGTGCTCTCCTCTGCCGCTGATTCCGGTTCCGGTGCGCTGATGACCCGGCGCGCCTCCTGGACCACACCCGGCGCTTGTTCGTGCGGCATGGCCAGTTCCTCTTCAACTAGGGGGGCGGAGGTCTCCTGCAGCGACCAGGGGATGTCCCGGTGCACTAGCACATTGGTTACCATGCCAACGCTCTCCATGGTACCGGCGCCTCCGCTCCGCACCAGCTCTACTTCCTCCCGTACCGTTTCCGGTGCCGGTTCCGGTTTCCTCTCCTCGTCACGCCGAGCCACCTCGGACACAATCCGTTCCGCCTCTTGAATCATCTGAGCCACAGGCTGCGCCAGGTGGTGGCCATCATCTGGGGATACATCTACATCTTGCTCTTGTCGCTGAGCCACTTCAATTATAGGTGTCGAAACCGTTTGCTCTTGCTCTTGTCCACCGACCACTTCAATGACCACATCGGCCATGCCTTGCTCCTGTCGCTGAGCCACTTCGATCACGGCTTCTGGGGCTGTGGTAACGACGTCAGTGGTGATTTCAATGCCTGCATCTGGGGTCAGGTCAGCAGTCTGGGTCAACCGGGCGAGTTCCGATGAGCTGATCTGGGGACTGCCCTCCGCGCTACTGTCATAGCTGAATTGGCGTTCTTCTTGCTCTTGATACATCATGTCAGCTGGTGGCTCACGCACCAACTTTTGCTCTTGGTACAGGGAAGATTGCTCCGTCCTTGGTGGCTCAGCCACAGCTTGCTCATAATAATCCGGTTCGGGCACTGGCTCAAATTCCATGGACTCACTGTGGGGTTGTGGCTGAGCAGCGGCTAGAGCCAAAATAATATGCTCTAACAAAACTAAATCGTTATTTGCTAAAAATCGGTCTAATTAGTATTTTTCATTCCACTGATTATCATAGACTACAAACCATATGGTCAACATGGGTTGTCATGTTAGTACAGTAGAGGAGTTAGTTTAATCACATAGGTATTTGGTTAGTTGGTCAGATGATGAGTATAGGTAACTCAGACGGCTGAATTCACTACGGGTCTTATCCAAAATTGGATTTATCGGATTAGATTTAACTTTATTTCGTCAATAACGCAGCGTTAATTAAACGTAATTTACTGAAACTTTGCACACACAGAGATAATGTATGTAAGCCGTATAGGACTAAATTTTAGCCGGCTATTTTCATTTTGTGCTGTGTTATTAGCAAAATTATTAAAATCTAATCCGTTAAATCCAATTTTGGATAAGGCCCTACAATAACCAAGCGTTCGACTCAAGTCTAAGGACCAATTTGTAAAATGAATTAAACGGTGTTAATTGGATGAAAGTTATTTTGCCAGTATCAAATAACATGTCTATGAAACCAAACCAAATTTGAGATACCAACCAACCATAGTATATTATCTACTAGCCCAAGAAAAATTGAAAGTCTGACTCGACAAATTAAGATTAATTACTAAGCAAACAAATTCTAATTAAGATTAATTACTAAGGAAACAAATTTTTATCCAATCGGTTTAATCTATTTTAGAAATTGGCCAAAACATTCTATCTATACCGTTAAACTTTTAATCTGACAAGAAAAATACTAACGTCATAACTGATTAAACTATAATTGAACTGTAGCTAAAGATGACCCGTGTTAAAAGTTCAACCAAGACTAAGCTCACAGCTAACTGCCTGTGCTCCGGTTCAAGTCCCAACAGTTGTCGCTAATAAATCAGCAATAATAATTACTGCTCACATTAGCAAAATTATAAACAGGTCGCTGACACTGTTCTACCCAAATCACTACTTAATACTTAATACTTAATCACAATATTAATACTTACAAATGGCCATAAAACGAATTACGGTCACACAGGCACACAGAAACAGGGTAGCAGACGGGAATAGGAATTAATAGTGGTAGCTGGATTAACAGGGTACGGATTACTAGGATTAGGTTTTGTATGCAGAAAAGTGGATTAGCGACTTACCCCCAGGAATTCCAGCCTCGTATTCGTATCGACGCTGTTGCTCTATCAGTTCACTCTCTGCCATTTGCTCGGGACTAGGCTCAACCTAAACCACAACCAGTTGAACCTAAACCAGAGCCAGCCAAACCATGCTTGTTCCTTAAGGTGGTAGTAACGATTTCGACGATTTCTTACATTAGAAATTAGAGAAATCTTTTTTTCGAAGCGAATAGTAAACTAGTCTAAAAGTAACCATAATTTTATGAAACTAGATCAAAATATACACAAATAATATTTTATTCAGTTCAAAATGTTCAAGATAAGACTAGCTACCACGTTGGCTTACTGTTTAGTAAGCCAATTTAGTAGCTAGCCTCAAACTAAGAATTTTGACAAATAAAAAAAAACCAACATCACAATTTTAGTCTAGTTTACAAAAATTATTGCGGTTTTGCTGTGAGTATTAAAATTGCGACAAAAACGTGCTTCAAAGTTATATCGTCGAAATCGTTACTACCACCTTAAGCCCGGTTCATACTAGCTCTTGTCCTTGTCCCTAGCGTTTTGTCCCTAAGCTATTTCAGAAATACTGCATAGCCAAATATGTCAATTTTTGTGCAGGACGATGGTTGAGGTCACTTCTAGACCGTATAGAAATAATCAGCTTAAACGCATTTGTCAATTTTTCACAGCAGCTGACGAAAATTTGTCCTTGTCCTTGCCCCTCTGTCCTTAAGTACAAGTATGAACCGGGCTTATGAATGTCGTTTGTCCGCTAGCAAAAAAACGGGATCAAACTGCAAGTAATTAAAAAAATAAGGAGTGCGCTTTTGATTTTCGTAATGACCTATTATGTTTACTAACACGGGTAACTAAGAACTAAGTTTAAAAGCTTATTTATTTACCCTTCGAGCCTAATATTGTTCGATTGATAAACTCAAAACTCAACAAAAAAAGTGAAGCCTCCAGTGTCACCGAATACCACACAATAGCGTTTTGTTCCGTAACACAATTAATAGTAAAAAAATCACGCCTCCACTAGCTCTCACGCCCAGTAGTTTTTTTTATCTGACCCCAACATTGGACATTTAGTATGAAATAAGTTTAGAGTATCATGTGCGGCTAGCACTGTCTACTGTGCTGTAGTATTGTCTACCTGATATTGTTCAACTGTTTTCTGCTGAATGTACTGTTGGTCAGGCTGGCTGGCAGGGGCAGTGTGGACCGGGGGGGATTCCTGGCTGCGGCGGGGCGGGGGCGAAGGGGGGGTCACGGTCGCGACCTCCTCCCCCCTCTCCCCGGCCGCCAACGCTTCCGCTTGCTTCTTCTCTGAAACACAATATGGGCAAACCGTTTTAATGGTTATGGACAAACGACGGACAAACAGGCGCCATTTACAAAAGGTGTAAAAGTTTTATTTTCAAAGATAGCAGTAAAATAAATCACAAGCGGGAAGGAGAACAACAAACAACCACCAAACCAAAAAACAAAACCACCAAAAAACCCAAAAAAAAAAAAAAAAAAAAAAATTAACTTGACGACAGTCTACGCAAAAGCAGAACACGTAATTCCGGTGGCCTACCTACAAAAACACCAATTCATTAGTTCCCATTAAATTCTCAAAATTATGTAATACTTTTAATTCCTTTGAAAAATGTACACTGTACTGAACTTCAGTGATGCATCTTTTGCAAATCACGCAATGACAGTCGAACACAATATTATGATCGCAAGAAAGAAATACATATGACACTTTTCAACGGTGTAAGAATGGCACTCTTGAAGTGCATGAATCTAATTCGTCTAGTCAAACTGACAAACACCGGTCTGATCCGGTAAAAGAGTGACTCTTCAGTTTACCAGTGAGGTATCGTTTGGCAGCCTGTCTTTCTTCCTCCGAAGTGACCGTTTCCACGTTGAACATGCACTTGCGGATGATGTCGTCACGACCCACCTGGCGAAGGGCGCGCTCAAGGGCATTGCCTGAAACAAACAGCACACTATTGACCACCTCTGAAACCACTCCCTCCACTAAATATACTTCTTGTCTAATTTATCTGCCCTCAATTAACGGCCCAAGTACCATATCCGGCACGTTCCTGAATGCGGTACCATCATTTCCGAACAGTACCGGATATGGTGTAAAGGCCCTGCGGGAATGAACAAGCTTCGAGAGCTGCTTCATTCCCGCAGGGCCATAATACCTTATCAGTGGTATTCCCGCAGGGCCATAATACCATATTTAGCAACGTGCCGGATATAGGACTTGGGCCACTATATTAATATCTTATATTGTATAAAAAGTATATAATAAAATAAATACATAAGAAAATTGCACAGCTGACACGCACGACTCGCAAACAGCCAAACAACCATGCCGTCATTACAGTGTTACTCGTAAACCAATATTGCTGAATCACCAACACACTTAGGTCAAGTTCAAACCAAGTCCGCAAAGGCTACTGCCCACGAAGCTTTCACAATGAAAATCTCTCATTCATGGTAAATTCCAGGCAGTAGAAAAGGCTATTTGCTAAAGTTTGACCAAAAAAATGCTGGACCCAGAGACAAACACGCGACTTCATTACGAAAAAAATAATTACGGACATCAAGAGCACAGCGAATAGCTGCTAAAATCGCGCCACCTGTTTTGCCTCAGGGTTCGGCAGTTTATGGTCAAACTTTAGTTCATGGCCCGGGTGGGTCAAAAAAATCGTTATTCTAATATGTAAAAAAACAAGATAGTTTTGTTGATGAAACATAATCTTGGTCTCATTTTAGTAGGGATGGAAGTCTCGGTCTCGGTCTCGGTCTCGGTCTCGGTCAAAACCCGAGACTAGCCCAGTCTCGGTCTCGGTCTCGGTCTCGGTCTCGGTAGTCGAAAAGTCTCGGTTTGTACCCGGTCTCGGTTTTTCAAATCTGTGAAAAATTTTCCTGTGGTCCCCCCTTTGGTTTATATTTTTTGCAGGAAATTTTTTCCAAAGTTTTCATTTCACCAAAATTTCACACCAAACAGCAAGAATCTGTCAATTTTTTTCCGAAAACAACTTTATCGTGGTTGTTTAGTTTCTCAGTAAACCAAGTACACACACAAAAGGTATATATGTTTGTGATTAGCTTTCTTTCCTCGTGCTCGTACTATATTTCAAGTCTGTCTGTGTGATTATTATTATATTTTATTCTTTAGTATTAGTGTCAGGCTAGTCAACTTTTTTATGCCAATTGGTGGCTACACATAGTTCGCTGTAAATTCCAATTAGTATGAGTTTAGTAAAATAGTAAATCCCTCCAAAGGGACCTCAAAATGACAAAGTCCGACTATTAGGGCCGTATTTCAGAATTCGATCGAGAAAATGTCAGTATGCGCATTTGTGTTAACAATAAACGTCTTTTTGCACTATCTTGAGTCTTTTGGAGTAGCTACTAGATTTTTCGACATCACCAGACCATTTTCATAAAGTGGGTTTCACCCCATGGGGTTTTTTTACCCAGTCTAATTTGGGTCATGCCCCCCTCGTACGAAAGAAGGAGGGACCTGTCACTGCGGTCATGAATAGAGGAAGGGTAGTCCTCTGTAAAAATGTTTTTTACATCGCATTTACTCGCATCTCTTAGTGCTGAGAAATGAGACTCCAAAATTCACCTCCCTTGGACCCATGTCGGGTCAAAAATGGGGGGTCAGAAATTTTGAATCATAAAAAGTACCAACGAGACCCCGTTTGGATACCGCTTATATACATTTGCCTACAGGGACTGTACTATACGCTGGAAAATTTTTAGACCTGTACCACATACCCAAGTTCCGGAACTGGGGTGGGTTTTTTCCCCAAAAAATGGAGTGGGTTTTTTCCCCCGCCTGCTATACATGGGTGCATTGTACACTATTTATTTGCTTAGTACACTGTTTAATGTAGGCTTCTAGCTGTTTTAGGGTAGCAGGCTCGTGATGTCAAAAATCTTCGAAGTTTTCGAATTTGCTAGCTTCTGGACCATTGTCGGTCCAGCAGATTTTTAATTTTCGGTGTTTTGAGCTCCAATTTTACATTCGATGCCGCTCTGGTCACAATATTAGCGTTGTTTTTGAACGAAATATGCTAATATGCAGGGGCCTAGCGGTAGCCAGGGGGGGGGGGGAATGGGGGAATTCCCCCCCCCCCCCGAAATTTTTTCCGACTGAAATTTTACACAAGGGTCCCCCCTTTGGTTTTTATGGTCCGGCCGGAAAATTTTTCGATACGTCTCCAATTGACCAAATTTGGCCTAAAAATCAAAAATTTTCCTAATTTTTCTTCTGGGGGCTGCCGCCCCCAGACCCCTGCAACCTTGTGGCTCAATGTTTCTTGCTTTTGTGTTCCAATACAGCGTGTGCGTGTGTATATGGGTGCATTGTACACTATTTAGTTGCTTAATACACTGTTTAATGTACATTTTTAGCTGTTTTATCGTAGCAAAACTGACATTTTTGGTGAAATTGCGGCTCTAACTGTCAAAAATCTTCTTACAGTTTTCAAATTTGCTAGCTTCTGGACCCTTGTCGGTCCAGCAGTTTTGTAGTTTTCGGTGTTTTGAGATACAATTTTACTTGTTATGCCTCTCTGGTCAAAAAATTAGCGTTGTTTTTGAACAAAATATGCTAATATGTGTCGTTTTGTGCGTTAAAATTGCAATTAAGTGCATTTTAGCACATTTCAAAAAATTGAAAAGTCATTGCCCCCCCCCCCCCGAAATTTTTTCCTGGCTACGCCACTGCTAATATGTGTCGTTTTTTCGTTAAAATTGCAATTAAGTGCATTTTAGCACATTTAAAAAAATCAAAAAGTCATTCCCCTTCGAAAATTTTTCCTGGCTACGCCACTGGGTCATTCCAATAAAATCGGAGCGATTTTTAACAAAATTCGAGCCAAACAGTGTCCATAATTGCTACTTTCTGGCGAGAACAAGGACAAATTGCATCTGCTTGGGGCAGAGGTCAAAATTTCACTATATTCAAGAAGACATGGTCCCACACAACTAGCGGAAGAAAAGAACCAGGAATGTAACCAAAATTGCCGTGATGTAGCTGTTAGGTATATATACATAAGGTGTCTGACCATGGTCTTGTAATTTTAAATAAAAAAACTTGTAAAAATTCACCAAATCAGTTGGGAAAAAATTGGCAAAAAATGACCCAAAGTCTCGGTTTTTGCGGTCTCGGAATTTGGTCTCGGTCTCGGTAGTCTCGGTTTCGTGGTCTCGGTCTCGGTCTCGGTCTCGGAAAAAAAACCGAGACTTCCATCCCTACATTTTAGACGACACGTCGACACATTATATACTCTTAGTGCAGTCGTAGTCAGCTTTCAGGTCTCATTTCAGATGACACATTATGTACTCTGGCAGGACGAAACATTATGTACTCTTAGTGCAGTAGTCCTAGTCTATGTAGTTCCAACCTATGCAGTCTATTGCTCTTGTCTATAACTACAATGAATTCACCATTGCTAGGCCTAGCTCTATAGGGCTGTCTAGCGCGGTTGTAACCATTGTTGTAATAGTAATCCCCTTGTCCTCGAATGTAGACGTATGTGGTGGTGCGTCGGTAGGGGTCATGACGACAGCGTCTAACGTCATGCGTCCACCACAGATCATTACTGTCCGCAAAATGGCTGTTCATGGCGTCAAAGCTCAATTTTGAGTTTCATATTTTCCAGTATATAAAACAATTCTGGCTGAGTGAGTATTTCAAATAAGATTAGTAATTGGAAATAGTACCACCAAACCAAACATAGCAGAAAATAATGTCAATAAATAGGCATTAGTTAGTCAATAAGGCACTATGATTGAGCTAATTAGTAGAGTAGATATTATACTAAGTAATCAATTAAGAAAATAATTGACATAGATTTGTGGAACTTGAAAAATAACAAATAAGCAGCTAAAACGTGGCTTCTGCGTTCTAACCAACAGCTAAATGGCTAAAATCATAAATATATACATCATGATAATAATGCTGAAGATGTTTTGGGTCAGAAGAAATAGGGTAAAGTTGTAAAAGTAATCAGTCAAAAGTACTAAATTTATCAGTTTGTAACTACCTAAGTTATTATTAGTTATCAAGGTGCGGCGACACTTTAAAGTCTATTCCCCACCAAGAGTACATAATAGGATATACATATTTTAATCTATTATATATCCTATTATGTACTCTTGCCCCCACGTAAGTTTCGTTCTCTGATCGATTCTGGCTCAATAATCCCCCCGCCTTCCCACAATACACAGCTGCCCAGGTCATGGGGTAAATTCAAACTACCATAAAACAAAACGCTCTGTAAACGTGAAGTGAGACACTATTATGTACTCTTAATAGGCAAAACCATAACAGTATATATACAGCGACTCGGTTTAATATGATCTATCAATTCTCGCACAACCATAATGTGACCCAGAAAACATTATTACATAGCAAGTGGGGAAAAACAATGAGACTAAAAATTGTGAAGAAATGTCAGCAAAAAAGTTGATGTTAGAGGTCAAAAAACTTTCCATTTTTATTATATCTTTTTTAGCAAACTGAGAAAAATAGCTCTTTTTTGACAGCGTTGAGTCTAAATTGGCTCCGACTGCGCTAAGTTGGCTGTCACATCTGAAATATATATAGTCAGTCAGCCTAAATATATTCAAGCCACAGCCTACGGTGGCTAGATCCGCATGACTAAGCTTAAATCAATAGAGGGGTGAAGGGATTAACCACACAGCTAACTGGATTAAAGGGATCTAACGAGTTAAACAAACTAAGACCATACATGGACATTGGACACGTCTCGAGTCTGGGGGGGGGGTTGTCCCGAATTTTTCAAGATTTTAAGGCGAGCTTGTTTTGAAGTTTGGAAGTCTTGAAAACTAAAAAAACGCAAAAATGTCCAAGTTTTGAGCAAAAAGCGTAATTTGTTGCACAATTCAGGTATTTTCATAAATTAAATCTGTGCTTAAGACTGATTATTGCTAGTCTATCATTAAAATTATATACATATTTAGCGTAATGTCGTCACATACACAGAGTTGAAATGAACAAAATCAAGGCACCAAAACCTGAGTCCGTCAATCTTCCATTTTAGACTTAGTCGAGTTAGCTTAACTTGTCTAGACCTTCAGTCTTAAACCAATCCATTATATTATGTAAATTTCACACTATATAAAGTATTTATAGACATTAAATAAACGTGTAAACAAAAAACTAAGTTTTTCGAGAGAATATTATATTAATAAAAACAGCTTCAGGCTTCGAAGCGGCATCACAATGCTAACACTCAACCGGTAAAAAGGGGACGAAAACCAGATAGGGTGAGAGTCCAATTTGCTACTTGTCAAAAAGACTCGCAAAAAAACTTGTCGTCAAGTCACTTAAAAAAATAATCAAACCTTCTGTTACGGTACAAAAGGCAAAACTTGCAGCAACACGTTTTCAATGCAAAACGCCAAGACAAATAATGCAAACACTTTTGACTATTTTCTGACAAAATTGCACAGAATAAGTATTTCTAGCCTAAAAAAATAAACCTATGCTGACTGTGATGATGTTTGTTTATTGAAATGCCACAAGACAAATTTGAAAAGATGAAAACACTCGAAAGGTCACCGCTTAATGACTAGTTTACAAAAGTTACGCTGCGTTGCAAAAGTGCAAATCACAATTATTATAGACTGCTAAATTGCAAAATTTAAACACTTAATTTCACTGGGAAAACTATTGAAATGTAAACGGCAGAAAAATTGAGCTGAATATTACAGAGGAATTGAATTTTTAAGTGTCAAAAGCAGTCTAGGTGTATTTGACTTTTAGATATCAAATTGCGTAATAATTATAAGGTATTAAAAGCCCGTTCCTATTTTTGAAATTAGCATCGTTGGCATCGTTTTGCCTTTACGCCACGCCATACGAGAAAAAACTGTCAGGTAAAAATTTGTAGTTTTTTGAACGAATCACGTAGGGATCTAAATCAATCTTTTCCTGGGCCCGGTTTCATAAAAGATCAGTTGCGATTCATTAGTAACTTTGATTAGAGCTAGAAAATAAGATATAACTTTGCGTTAACTTAATGATTCTGTTGGAAATTTTTACAACATATTGTCAATATGTCAGATAATGTGTGTGTAAACTTTTGTTACATTTGCTTGAAGCAGACAAAAGTCTAGCTAAGTCAAAGTCATTCATTAGTTCCAAATATTAGTAAATATTAGTGGTTTTAAAAAATTTACTAATATTTAAAACTAATGAATAACTTCAAGTTAGCTATAGTTTTCACTGGATAAACTGACTATCATGAGATTTGAACCACACGTTGTGTAACATATTGGCTATCTGTCATGAAAATTTCTAGCAGAAATATTGTGTAACGGCCAAGTTACACTCGACTTGCGATGTTGCACCAGTGTTACTAATGAATCGCGATTCATTGTTTATGAAACCGGGCCCTGAGCTACAAAACAAGTATGAACCGGGTTTAACGATACGCATAAAACTAGTCTTATGCATCACACACTCACAGACATCTTTTGATTCTAAACCACTAAACGATTAAGTACCCCTTCAGTCATACATGCAACTGGTCAAAATTGTAAGGGAAAGCTCTGGCCAAAATCTCCCGCCACCCCTGATCGCCCTAAAAAATACCCTAAATTTGGCAAAAAATTGTGAAATTTTCGCAAAAAAGTGCCATTTTTAATACAAGTTTGCCACATTTTTGGGACCCCCCGGGCCTCAGCCCCTCGATTTCGGTGGTGGGTTTCCCCCTCATACATCTATATCTGCACTAGGTTCGACGGAAAACACCGAATGACACCACCGGATATTGTGTGCTGTAAAAATTAACTGCAAAGCATGCTGACGTGAAAATGTAGCCCCAACCAACCAAATATAGCCAAACGAATCCAGAACGCCAACCTGAGCCGATTTCCTATGTTTGCTTTGTCATTAGGTGCACACACACGCACACACACACTCATACACACACGCGTACACGCACATACACACACGCACACGCACACACGAACAATCACCAGCCAGCTGTACAATTTGCTGCTAAAAACCAGCTTTTACTACTCATATTCCGATATAAAAACGGCAAACTAGGAATCTGTGCTAGACTTAATAGTCTATAATCTACAGGATCGGAGAGCTTGCCCAAATCTAGCTCAGGGTCAGCTATAAGGCAAGTTCTGGGACATGTCCCAGACAAGGGACGATTTTAAACACAGTTGTTTTTCGCCCTGCAAATCTTATGGCAGATCAAGCCGTTCATCCGTTCATGCCGCCCAAACATGTTGCTCACTTCCACAACTGGCATATTTTTAGTGGGGAGGCTAGGGGAGGCGCACCACCCATTTGGTCGGGAACCCCCCATTTTGGTCGCCCCCATTTCGGATGGGGTGCCATCCCCATAGCCCAACTTTTTTTCGGGAAGAACGTTTTAGCGAATTTTTAGCTGTAGCGATGTCGTGTTCGTAAGGTTTTAGGATCCTTTTTGCTAAATTTAGTATAATAACGTATGAAAACGTAACATTTAACGTATAATAACCATTTTTCGTGCAAAAATAGTGTTCTATCGCGAAATTGGTGCGCCCCCCTTCATCGCGCCCCGACCCCTATAAAATTTTGCCTATTAAAATATGTCAGCACAATGTTACAAATAATACATATGACAATGTTGTATTATTAGTGAAAAATCAGGTGATTAGCAATGACTTTAATCGTGCAGAATCACCAGCTTTGCACTTACAATTATTGTTACAATATTGTATATAATACTTGCAAAGTTGAGCAACAGGCCCCTAGGCAACGTGCTACACTTTGCGCCAAGTGTCAAGTGTCAAGTGCATAGATGTATGAGGGGGAGGGATGGGGGGGAGCCCCCTCTAAAAAATCGAGGGCCGGGGGGAGGGTCCCCAAAATTCGGGTAAAATATACTAGAAACGGCACTTTTTTGAAAAATTTTACAAAATTACGCAAAATTTAGTGTATTTTTGGGCAATCAGTGGGGAGGGTCCCCAAAATTTAGCCGGAGAGGCCCCCCAAGATTTTGAGGTAAAGTGTCAAGTGAAGTGTCAAGTGTCAAGTGAAGTGTCAAAGTGTCAAGTGTCAAATGAAATGTCAAGTGTCAAGTGAAGTGTGCTCACCAGTGGCCCTTCGCCCGGCGCGTTCGAACCAAATGCGCAGGGTGATGAGGGGTTCCTGTCCCTGATACTCGGTCCGGATCTGCTGCAGGTCGGCCTCTGGGAGCTCCAGCACGTGGCCCAGACGCTCCCAGTCCGAGCCCAGCTCCCGGGCGATGTCCGACAGACGAATGTCCGCCTTGTGAATTGTCTCTTGCACTGAAACACACCCAAACCCCCCTAATATGGCTTTCATCGACCAGGTTTAAGAATAATTATACTTAATGAAAACTCTGGAAATTTAAGAATATTATTTCGAAGGTATAAAGTTGAGATGGAGATCTGCGGCATTTTTACCAAAAAAAACGGAAAAATAACCAAATCCCTCACAAAAATAGGCGAATCCCTAACAAAAACAGGCAAATCCATTACAAAAGTAGGCAAATGCCAAACAAAAATAGGAAAAAATATTATATAAAAAAGCAGCAGCACCACTCCTGGTACTTTCAAGCCGACTTTTAAATAGACCCTGTGAAAATATCTTCAACTGCCCTTTGAGCCTAACCTGGCCCCCTGAGCTGTGCATATTTCCTATCTAGAGCCAGGACGTCTGGGGGCGGTCCGGACTGGGCTCGCTGTTGTGCCTGGACGGCGGCCGCAGCACTCATGTCGGGCAGCACCACGTTCAGGGTGCAGATGGGGTGCTGCGGCGGCAGGTTTTCGGCTCGGTACTTTGGCTCGCGCATGAATGCAATCCGGCCGGCCGCCGGCTCGTCCGGCTCGCGCAGCTGTAACATGAGAAATATATACACTGTTGCAGGCTGCAAATGCTAGAAATAAACTACATTATCCGCTGTATCTGATGCACAAAAAGCGCAAATGCTAGAAATAAACTGCATTATCCGCTGTTTACTGATGCACAAAACGCTGACTGTCGGAACTTTCATAACGTGGCCATAAAGAAAACACTATTTTTGAGATGAAAAAAGTCACATTTGCACTTTGCTCAATGTTAAGCATAGGATTCGTTGTGTGGCAGTAGGACTAAAAATTGCGGCCTAACACGAAGTTCCAAATTCCCAAAAACACAATTCAAAGATGTGGTCACTGGAATAAACTAGTCTAGTTTTACAGCCCCAGATTTAGTAGTCCATCATGTTCTAGGCCACATAATACTTTGGTCATATAAAAGGGTCAACAAAAATTAATTAAATGCAGGCGCCGGGAATCGAACCAGGCCGCTGGCGTCGACGTCGAGAATGCTAACCACTACACCACATTCCCCAAGTCTCACAGGCCTATATATAATATCTCATCTGCCACCTACGCGAACGGCAAAGGGCAGTCTGTTCTCCTGGAAGGGCACGAATCCGACGGACAGCTGATCGCCAGACTTTGTGACCGGCACCAGATTGCCTCCAAACTCCAGAAACTGTGATTTCCCAGCCAACACCTCTACATCCCGGCTCTTGGCAATCTCGCTGAAGTGTTCCTGCTTCTCCAGCGTCTTGTCCTCCTTGTCGTCGGTCATGCAGAAGACGCGCAGATAGGCCTCCTTGGCCTCTGTTCGCCGTCCGAAGACCACGAACTTGGCCATGAAGGGCACGACAATGGCCTCGCTGTAGATCTCCTGGGCCATGCGGGCCGAGTCCCGCGGCGTCTGACAGTCCATCAGCCAGAAGCGGGCCGAGACGGTGGTGGTGAAGGAGACGCAGTCGTTGACGAAGTTCAGCTGCGTCGTGCCCGTGATGTCCTCCCACTGTGCTGGCGCCTGTCCGCCTACAACAACAGACATAACTTACATTGCCTATCAAGAGTACAAAACGGGAAGAGTATGACACTCTTGCCATTGGCCAGCTTGGCAGCGCAGTAGATGCCTCGCCCATTAGCGGCCAAAAAAGGTCATAAGTGGGACCGTACCCAACAAATGGGTCCTGCAAGCAACTCAAATGAGCACGTTTTAAATTACAACGGTCCCTAATTTGCTAGAACCATTTGGGTACGGGCCCATTTGCCAGTTGGGACCTTTTTTGGAGACTTATGTGCGAGGCGTGTGCCGCGCTGCAAAGCTGGCCAATGGGAAGACTGAAGAGTATCAAACTCTTCTCATTGTGTACACTTGATACTATGCAATTGACACAGCAATACAGTGTATCGGTTATTTACTGCAAAAAGCAGACAACTGCATTTTTTATCAAGTTTGAGTTAGTTATATCAAGAGTACATAATAGGAAGAGTGTGACACTGGCCACGTTTGTGGCCTAGCAGCGCGGACATGCTGCGACCATTATCTCCCGAAAAAGGCCACAACTGTGGGGGGGACCCCCCCACAAACGAAGGTATACCCTCAACTGAGGGGGGACCCCCCCCACAAACCAGACCATAGGTCTCAAACGTGGGGGGGACCCCCCCCCACAAATGAGGGTATACCCTCAAACGTGGGGGGGACCCCCCCCCCACGTTTGAGACCTATGGGCTGGTTTGTGGGGGGGATCCCCCCCCACAGTTGAGGGTATACCTTGGGTTGTGGGGGTCCCCCCCCCCACGGTTGAGGGGGGGGACCCCCCCCCCACAGTTGTGGCCTTTTTCGGGAGATAATGGTCGCAGCGTGTCCGCGGCGGCCAAGCTGGGGTGCAGAAGAGTGGACAAAAAAAACATACTCTTCTTATTATGCACTCTTGGTTATATGATATATACAATATATATTTTTGCATGAAGCACAAACGATAACATATATATATATATATATATATATATATATATATATATATATATATATATATATATATATATATATATGTATATATATATATATATATATACAGTTGATGATGGTTTTATAAACAAAATTATCTATTTCTGAGCAAAAAACGGCTGCTTCCCCCCATATACTATATTATATTATAGCACACACAAAAATTAGCGCGAATTTTTTCAGACCGTACACCTGGTAGACAGGCGACTGACGCTTCAGCAGAGCTACCAGCTACCACCCAAGCATGTCATGCTGTGTGTATCTGACTAAAAATTCCTGGACAGTAAGATAAAAAGGAACACGCTATTTCAATACGTAAAGAACGAACTGCAAGTATCAAGAGTACAGCGAGTAGTCACAAAAATCACGCCACCTGTTTTGTCTAGAGTTCAGCAATTTCTGGTTAAACATTTATAGCTAAAGAGACACCGGCCGTACCAGTGATGGAGCAGAGCAGTCTTAGCGTGGGGGGCTCTTGGCCCTGTCCCTGGTACTGTGTGATCATGGCCCGGTTGGCGCCCTGGGGCAGGGGAATGGTCAGCGTGATAGGCTTGTGGAATTTCCGGCGTCGCGGCTCCACGGTCACAATCGGACTGACGGCCACTCGATTGCCCTGCAGACGCGTCACCAGGTCGTGCTGGATTGGCTGCGCCTCAAACACCAAAACAAACACTAGCCATAGCCTAAAGCCTAGAAGCAATACTCTTGGCCGTCAAGCCTAGAACCTAGGTCACACAGGCAGCCCCCCTGCAACTCTTTGGTTTGAAGATCTTGAGTTTGCACGGGCGTTTTGTAAGTGTTAAAATTGCAAAAAAAGTACATGTCAACCCATTACAAAAAATCAAAGTCATTCCCCCCCCCCCCGAATTTTTTTCTGAGTATGCCACTGCTTGTCCGTAAAGGTGTGCGTTTGTCTGTAAGTTGAAAAACTATCACAACATGTCAATAACGGACTATTGGGACAAGCATCACTCTTTGGCACCCCTATACTACTTACTATCCTTCGTAAAAGCCAATCCAGCCCTCTCTGTGATATACCTGTAGCGAGACTTTGATGGTTTTGGTGAGTGCCCCCTCGGGGAAGACGGCCTGGACTTGGGGCACGACGGTGGAGGCGATCATGCCCCCCTCCGGCCCCACGGCGTGCACCTCCTGTCGGATGCGGCTGACAATGGCAAAGTACTGGGGAAAGTCATTGGTCAGGATGCGCGTGATGCGCGTCGTCTGCAGGTCTTCCAGTTGGCTCAGTTCTAAACGGTCACATTACACCACCAGCGTGTTCAGTTGAAAAAATAATAAAGAAATAAAAAAAATTTAGGTGCCGGAAATCGAACCCAGGCCTCTAGATTAGATGCAGAGCAATATTTTGAAAGGACACAACACCAGCGTGTTCAGTTAGAAAATAATAAAGAAATACAAAAATAAAAAACTACGTGCCAGGATTCGAACCCAGGCCTCTGGCATAGATGCAGAGCAATAATTTGGGTATTAAACTACCAGCCCCTTCTGAACTTTCATTTTAATTTCGAGTAATCTTAACAAAAAATATGTGCAAAAGGTTACCTACTAAACTGCAAAGAATCGATCAGATATGCTCAATGAATAGCTGTTCTCTAATCGGCCAGCCTAAGCTCACCACCGCAATATTATCAAGAGTACATAATAGTCTCGCTCTTCAGCCTAAGCTCACTCCCATCATATTAATCAAGAGCACATAATAGTGTCGCACTCTTCAGCCTACTCTTCTTCTACAGAATGAGACACTATTATGTACTCTTGATATAACCACCCGCCCCCCCTTTACCCTCTGGGTCGAAGCTTTCATTGATGATCTCCTGTACGGCGTCCTCTGTGGCCTCTAGCTGGTGCTCCTTCCAGTGCTCCCCGTCGTCCGAGCGCAGGATGATGATCTCACGCTCGTGGCCCCGCAGAGAGGCAAAATGCGGCACCTCGATAATCACCGGACTGAAAAGCAAACACAGCACAAGGTCAAAAGGTCAAGAAGTCAAAAAGTTACAACAAGGTCAAAATTACGCGAGGTTAGAAGGTCTCAGGGGTAAAAGAGAAGGTCTGAAGACAACAGGTCAAAAGGTCACAACAAGGTCAACACTACGCGAGGTTAGAAGGTCTCAGGGGTAGAAGAGAAGATCTGAAGACAACAGGTCACAAGGTCAAAAGGTTCAAAAAGGAACAAAAGGTCACAATGAGAAAAGGGGATCACAGGGTCCAAAATGTCTCAAGTGAAATAGTCCACATGTCACACGGGCAAATGAGTCTGAATATCACAAGGTTATAAGGCTGAAAGATCAAAAAGTCACAATGACAAAGGTCACAAAATCAGAAGGTCGAAAGTGACAAGGTCCAAAGGCCGACTTAAAACCTATGAGCTTACTTGGGCATACGTTTTAGTGTAGAATAATGTTTCAGCAGCGTTTACGTTAGTATGTAAATAGCCAATTATTTAACACAAAAACCATTCTTGCTGTATCAACACTAATTAAATCAACAACAATATTTTAGTAAAAAACTCCTTATATACCCCAGGAATTTGGCACCGGCGGGTCCCATTTCCATGATGCGTGAGGCCAGGGCCTCCCCCTCGGACAGGGGCGGGGGGTGGGCCACCTTGTCCTTGCGCAGATAGCGGCAGGTGATGCGCATGGGCATGCTGGCCTTGCGGGGGGGCACGATGATTCTGACCCCCGAATGGCGACAGCCCCGCATGGCCCCCCCACGCGCGTCCACCATGAACGAGATCAGGAAACTGAAACAAAACAGCGCAAAATATTGAGTTTTTTACTGTAGAATATAGTTTTTTTTATCGCAGAATATTGATTTTTTATTGAATAGATCAACAGCTGCATTAAGGGCCCAAGTCCTATATCCGGCGACCGGCGCTTAAGTGTTTTCCGAACATCGCCGGATATGGTAGTAGGAATGTCCCTGCGGGAATGAAGCAGCTCTTGAAGCTTGTTAATTCCAGCAGGGCCACTGTATGTATATACCATATCCGGCACTGTTTGGAAATGATGGTGCCGCAATCTTAGGAAAGTGCTGGAACGTGCCGGATATAGTACTTGGGCCGGATTAAGTAAATAACCCTACTTAATATCAACTTAGGATTTCTAGTACTCAGTATTGCGTCTACTTAATGTCAATCGGAATGAGGTCACTAAAAAGTTGTGAACAAGTATATATGCGAAGCAATTGAGTTGTCAGTCACTATGAAAAACAATCCAATAATTTAGTCATTTTATGCGACTAATCATCACTAATTGCCTTTAGTTGAGAAGATATATACGTCCCACCTACTGCTCAACCAGACGCCTATCGGACTACAAGTTACGCTCGGGTATAAAAAAGCAAACCCATGTGTCCGTTGTGTCCATAACTTTAGCACCCATATGAGAATGGACTGTTAGGTTGGCAGGAGCAATAATGTGACCTTAGTTGTCAAAAAAAGATTATATACGTTCATGGAATCGAACGGTGACAATTCGAATTCGTAGTCAAACGCCTTAACCACTCGGCCAATGCGGACAAAGGGGCAAGAGCAAATGGACAAATAGCTCAGCCTACCGACAGCTAGTGGCGTAGTTGGTCAGTTTGCGGATGCAGTTGCCCATAATTCCAAACAGCATCACCGATAGATCGGGACAAGCCGGGGGACAAATACGAAGAAATCGATTCACGCTTGTCCTACAGATAGTACCCGGGGTGGAGGGGGTCAAAACAAATGGGCACCTGGGGGAGCGACTTTACATAAAAAAGTGTTGCAATTCCAGCTAAAACAATGTTTTTACACCCGTTCCCAGGGTTTTTTGCTGATAAAAAAGTTAGCGCAAATAAGGAGTGAAAATATGTACTAACATTAGGAGGTGGAAGAGGTCACCTACTCCACGTAATTTTATGTGCCTCAAATTGTAGTTCCTCACATGTACGATTTACCCCCTCAAATCATAAACTAATGCCATGGACAGACGGAATATTGCGGGGCAGTGGTGTTAATGAACTAAGACGTTGGAAGGAATCGGAAGCGTGGACATCCTGCCTCACAAAACAATGGGGCCACCAAGACCAGGCAAAAATTAAAATTCATCTGATAAAACACTGACTGGGATAGCACGCTAGACTCAACCCAATCAAGTGTTGTTATATATATGTCATATATATACGTCATACGTCATTCTCATAAACAATATGTATGTAACTATAAAGCCAATGCTTAAAGGGTCACCACATACTTATAGCCGTATGTCCGTTCAGTAGAATAAAATCATGCCAAGTATGATACAGACAGACATCAAATACCGATCGCTTGAATGAGATCGCTTGAATTGCCAACTGAGCCGAACGTAGACTCAGAGAATTAAATTACTCACAGGTTCACATCGTTGAAAATGCCCCACAGTCAAGCAAAGTAGCATCGGTGTCAATATAACTACTGTATATTTGCCAATTCTTGCGTTCCAAGCTATCTTACCGTTTGAACCAGTCAACACGTATCTCGTTAATTTAATCTGATCCTGCGTTATCAACCACGGCCGATAGGATTAATCTGATCCGCTAAATCCAATGAGAAATAACGATTAACGACGGAGTATAATTACTTACATACCGCAAATCGTCCCATACTCAGCAACTGTAGTAACATGTAGTAATTTACCACTAAACGACTACTGTATGAACCAAAAGAAGAATACCCAATCAGGTGGATTGTAAGAGTAAGATAAGATATAAGATCTAAGCTAACACAGTGTCATATGCTAATCACAAAGATAAACTAGAATTTCAACACTTAATTCTCAAATCGAAACACTAGTTTTTGTACAAAATATGTACAATCGACTTAGTTACCTAACTTACTTTTGAATTGAGAATATAGCAACTCAATTTATAAAATAATATATACAAACAACAGAAACCGAAGTAACTATCATCATATATCAAGAACCAACATATATCTATTTATATACTATATTACATACTACTAATACTAAGATCTACAGTTTATTGATGTGCACATTGCAAGCAATGCATGCAGACTAGACTAGACTAGACTAGGACTAAGGACTAACAAGGACGAGACAACAGAGACGAAGACAGACACGGTGGACAAAAAGACAACCATAGGAGACGCAGCACACACGTCAACGGGCTAATTATGGACACACACACACACACACACACTAAACATACACACACACACACGCACACAAGAAATTCGGTGACAAAGAACTCCAAGGGCATTAGACCACACGGATTTAGCAGATTAAATTTGGAGTTGTTTGATTGATTAGCATCTGATAAAAATGTAACTTATTGAAATTTGAAAGATTCGTGGATGTTAAGAACTGGCTTGGCTCTACAGTAGTTTCAAAGTATGAATTCTTAAAACCTTCTTACAGTTGGCTTTTTAAAATTCAGCTGGAAATTCTATTTCAAATAATAAAGAACTTGATTTTTTCGCTTATAAAATGGATTTTAAAAAATGAGGCTTAGACAGATGAGTGGTCAACCACGAAAAAAATACCAGGATTTAATTTCTACTTAAACAAACGAACACATTATGTACTAAGGACAACCATACACGGGGTCCCATTTTGCGATATGGGGGAGTCCATAATAGTTTCCACAAACTTGAGCGACTCTCGGCTTGTCGGCCTTATGAGCTACAGCTTGCTGTGAAAAGATCCCACGATTTATAGCGGCTTTCATAGACGGAAATCGTCTGGGCCCATAAGTCTAGTCTAGTCAAGTCATCCGACAATTTAGAGCCCGAAAAACGCCCCCCCCTCGTCATGCAGTTAAAAAACTGTCACAAATTTCAGTCGACCCCTGGAGCTGAAGACCACCCCCCCCCCTCCAAGGAGCCAACTAATGCTACTTACCGCACCAAACAGAGCACACACAGCACGGCACAGCACTCTTACACATTACCTGATCCATTTTAGCCCGCTGTAAACCAAAATTGCACAGATTCACAGACACAGTGACACAAAAGCAGAGAACACACCGCTGCGACACGGAAATAAAAAAAGGGCTGTCGGGGGTGAGAAATTGCACAATAAGTCAAAAAAACTAAAGTCTGACAAAAAATAGTGTTGTACCACTTGAAAAAACGAAACATGTTATTTCGCTATGAAAAGAACAGATTTTGATTATCAGGAGAAGAGTACAGCAAGTAGTCGCAGAATCGCAGAAGTCATACCACTAAAATAAGCAAGTGGCGCATCTGTTTTTTTGTCAGACTTTAGTTAATTGCTAGTCAGAAATTCATGTAGTAACTCATAATAATCATTACGATTGGTTCACAGTCGGAAAAATGAATGAAACCAGTTAAAAAGTCTTATTGATAGTAACGATTTAGTCAGAGTGCCTGAATTCTAAACCCTTGCTATTTTACATTTCAAATTAAGTTTGAGTGTAGAAAAGTAAATCAAATAATACAAAAAGTTGGAAAAGGTAAAAAAAGTTAAGGTTTTCAGGGTTGAATAATCATCGGCACAAATATGGGACCTCTTTTTGTGCTGTTGAGCAATATGTAGTTTTTTTCTAGACTGGAAACTTAAAATATGCAGAGACAGCGAGCAATGCTAAAAAATGGATAGGTAAAGTAGAGCGCACTAAAAAATCAGAATGATACTAAAGCACTGAAAATATCTTACTTCGAACGAAACATTACAACATTGAATCGTCGAAATTTGTAAATATAAGTATTTCATCCATAATTTTACTGATAATCAACACTTATTTATCAAATTCTTAAAGCATGAATTCATCTACACCAAAATTATATACATGCGCAGAAATGGTTGAAGTTGTGAATCACACTTTTTATTTACGAATCATAAAAAAATTCAAAACAAAGACTGAAAAAAACAAAAAACCAATCATCAAAATTTAAATGATGGTAGCATTCGTGCAGTAGTTGTGTTCAAAAAATAAAAAGCTAGGAAAAACCGTGGCCCCTTTATTTGTTGCCATAGTAACCATTAACCATACCCAGAGTCTTTAATTCGCTTAATCAGAAATCAGATTAAGCGGATTATTCCCTAGACATAAGTCCGGATGCAGTCTGCTTTTCACCCCCCCCCCCAGAATGTCTAGAAAGTGATTCACGGGCCAAAATTGGTGGCACACGAAGGAAAAATATGAAAGAAGTTAATCCGCACCCCCTGACATTTTCCCTAAAAAACCTCGCTGATAAGTTCGACCTTGTCTTTTGAAAGCCGTTTTTTACCCATTTTTTACCCAACATCCGAAATTCACAATAATGGTAGCTCCCATCCATGGCAACGAACAAAGCCCAAAGCCACAATAATAGCACCATCATGCTTGCTAAAAATTAATAAAAAAAATAAGTGGTTGGGGGGGGCAGAGACAAGGAGACGGTGTGAAAATAAAAGAGCAGTCTGTGATGAAGATATTTTGCGGCGTGACCAGTGTGAACTTACTTTTTGCGCGCCAATCGTCTTAAACAAAAAACAAAAACAGAGAGTCATGGCTAAGTCAACAAAGCGAGGGGAAACAAATAAAAACGCGGGACACTGACTGAACACTCACTGATCCAGGGGGGGGGGGGCTGTTGCACAAACAGTCGCAATCGCCGGCTGAGTCTCGTTATAGCACGAGTGCCGTTATAGCACGAATGGGGTCAGGGTTCTGAGGACCAATCACAGCACGACCGAGTCTCGTTATAGCTCATCCAAGTCTCGTTATAGCACGACTCGGCTGTGCTATAACGAGACTGGGACGTGCCATAATGGGTCTTCAGTGTGCTATAACGCAACCCGTGTTAAAACGAGATCATTTTATTCGCAGTTTGTTTACATTTGTGCTATAACAAAATCCAATCTAATCGCCAATAATGAATCCCAACAGAGTTACAGTATGAAACATACATGTAGTTGGGGTGGGGATGGGGGGGGGGGAAGACACCCCCCAAAATTCAGCCCCGGGGGAGGGAGGGGGCTCCCGCCAGGGGAAAAAGAGGGGGGAGGGTCTCAGCGGGATTGAAGTTTTCGCCAAAATTTGGAAAAATCAGCATTTTTTCGTAAACTTTTAGCTATTTTTACCGAAATTTTTGCCAAAAATTGTCAAAATCGGTGTTTATTTGTCAAAAAAGGTAAAAATTGCGTCATTTTGGGGAGGGAGGGGGGTCAAAAATGAGTTGACGCAGGGGAGGGGGGTCCCACCAAGGGGGGGAGGGGTACCCAAAATTTCGGTGCTGTTACATGTATGGTATGAAAGCTAGCTCGTATGTACTTGTGACCACTGATCCCCAAGTCCGTACTCAGGGGGGATGGGGGAAATTACCCCAGAAATTTTTGGCCGGTGAAGTATTACCCAAGAAGGGTCTGCCCTATTTGGTTTTTATTGTATTGCCCGGCCGAAAAAATTTCAGATACGTCTCAAACTGGCCAAATTTGACCTAAGAATCTCAAAACTCTGGAAATTTTGTCGAGAGGGCTGCCGCCTCCAAACCCCTGCAAATTATGGCTGAAGCTAGACCATGTCCAAATCACCTTAAAAATGCGGTGTTGATTGTTTCCCGATAACTCTGAAAAAAATAAGGTAGCAAAAAACCTACTAAAACTACCATCCTAATTGCTTGATTTACTGACAGCATTTGATAGTATAGTGGCTGAAACCCTGTTTTGGCAAACCGTTTGTGCAACACAGTCCCCCGGATCCATGTACAGTCAAACGTAAAAAAATAAAAATAAAATAACAATAAACAAACATAAAGTTTGTTATATTTTGTAACAAATAAATCACAAATATTTAAACAAAAAATAATATAAAATTATTTAGTAACACACTCGCGAAATCTAAAAATCAGTCATAGTGATCTGAAAATATTTATGTACTCTTGCTAATACTAATCAAGTATACACTCTTGAAGTAAGTGCTGCTTTAAGACAATGGGACATGGAAAATAAATGTGCCAGTAGTTTGTTACGAATTCTAGTAAGTTGCACTCGCAAACATTTTAGTAGGCCAAGACTTGCGAGCGCTTCTACAACTGCACACCACACACACAAATGTTCTACCCAACACAACAGTGAAATTCAGGGATTGTTCTAAAACGTCCAGCTACATAAATGCACGTAAAGCAGAGCTAGAAGGGTTGATGTCTACCCTCAGAGGCGCCCCGCAAAAGTTGGTACCCCATCCCTCGTCCCAAGCCAAAAAACCTCAAGGGTGGAATGCATAAAGGCAATCAACGCTAAAAGAAGTCTAAGTCGTTCTACTTCACTAATTTATATCATCCCGACGAAAAATTCTATACGTATTTACTTAGATTAGAATGTTGCCCTTAGACTGCGTTTAGCAAGACTGAGCTAAGACTGCCTTTTTGCATTCCACCGCAAAAGTCAGTCTTGTTACCATCTCCAATGACCCGACAAGTTCAATTCAACCGCCTAAAAACAGTTCAAAAAACCTTAAATTATCAAATTTTTCAGGAATGGCAGACAACCCCCTTTTTTTCTCCCCGAGTAGGTCACCCCTCGCCCCTACCTTACGTCCATCTAGGTCAGCTGACTTTAAGCAGTTTTATCAACAATCGTTGTACAAATTTCACTGCGTCACTGATTCTCGAGTCACGCTTCAGTCGCAATGTTGTGGGTGGATGCACGAACACCAGGTGAGATAGAACCGAGAGAATAGACAGTGTCACATTACACGCACTCAAAAAATCTGCAGTATGACTGCGTTGGTGTCAGCTGCATTTTAGGTTCGTTCGTGTACCCACCTTAAACTATGGTCCATACTTGTCCGTGAGAATATCTGCTTGCCTATATCGTGTCAGCTGATGTGAATGTAAACGATTTCTGCTTAGAAAAATGAAAAGCTTTTAGAGCTAAATTCCGACATATAATTTAATCAACTAGACATCTACAAAAGCTGCTCAAATCATACTTGTATTATTCTGCAACAGTTGCAAACAATAACCCGACAGAAACGGACAAGTACGGCCCCTGCTCACAGCAGTATGACTAGGAGCAAGAGTACACAATAGTACTCAGTCCAATTATGTACTCTTGTTAAGAGAGGAGGGGTGGGGTCTAACCACCGTACCCGCTGTGGAGGGCACTCTTGGCAATGTCCACGTTGTCGGGCAGGTAGTGTCCCTCGAAGCGGAAGTCCTGTGGGCTGGCGGTGGTGGCAGGCTGGTTGGCCTGGGCCTGGTAGGATTTGACCACGTGCTCCAGATGCTCCTGGTCCATCGAGCGGTCCATCGGCAGAGAGTCGTCCGTCAGACCCTTCATGTCCTCGCCCAGAACCTGGTCGCCCAGATGCGCCTCCTCTCCTACAACACACACCCACACACACATGCATATTGTACATACACACACGCACACACAATACATACACATGTGGTTTGTTAATAATAACATGTACATGGGGATGGGGTCTCAGTAAATGGGGGCTTGACACAGATTTCTCAAAATTCAAGAAGAGGGGCTTGCCCCAACGTCTGGCGAACGTGACCTCAAAAAACGCAAAAAATTAGAATTTTAGCGTTCAAATGTGCAATTTCATTAAAAATTTGACATTTTCCATACTTTTTCAGCTTTTCGCTCATTTTCGTAGCATTTTACGTCCATAAGGAGCGAAGTTACGTTTCAGGGTACTAGTTTTCTTAAGGTAGCGCTCAGCAATAAAACTCATGTTTGGCGCTCAGCTCATGCAATAAATAGCAATACCACTTTAATTGTATATCAAAGAGACATCAAAAAAACCTATTTACAATACAGTTCAGCACTTTAATGTGAATGTGTCGAATTTTATGACCATGTCGAATTTCCTATTCACACTAATTTTGTTTTTGACCTAGCTCAGCGAAATTTCAACCGATTTTGATGATCTTGGTATCAATAGAAAGATCTCTCAAAAATCTAGACGTGATTGATCTTCGATTTTTCATTTTAATTTTTGATTTTGCATAAAATCGATTTTTCAAAAATCAGTTGTGTTTGAGCGACTACAAAAAGTGCTGCGGGCCAAAATTTGAAAATCGAAAAACTTTCACGTCTGCATTTATATTCTTTCTTTCATTGTGCAAATTTTCAACTCAATCGCAAACGGCAGCTGGGACCCAGATCCAAAAAAGTAGTCGATTTCGCTACGCAAAAATGTAAGGTTTGCCCACACGTTTCACTTTTTCAAAAATTAGACCTTTCCTAGGACTGCATATTTCCATTGAAAAAGTTACAAAAAGCCATACTCAATTTTTTAAGAAATTAAATCAAAAATTTGACATTTTCGAAGATTTATCAGCTTTGTAGGTTTTTCATTTTGGATTTGCTATTTTCACGGCTAAATAACTCAGCAAAACTCCAACGTATTCTTAAGTTTAATACATCAATTTAAAGCTAAGAAGCAGCATATTTCAATGATATGAGTAATCATTTTATATGGAAAACAAAAATTTTTTTGCTACGGCTACAAAATTGTCCAAAAAATTTAAAAAATTTTTTTATCACAATATGCACATCAAATGAAAGCTGTTTTCATTTTGAACAACTTTCCTTCAAGACATTATGGTCAAAAATGTCGCTGAAAAAAATTAAACGCCAAAGTCGGTTCCCCTGAGCGCCACCTTAACAACAATCAGAGGGGCCTGTCCCGTTGGGTCAAATCTGAGAGGGGGCGTGCCCCCCCCCCAAGATCCCCCATGTACATGTGGTTGTACTACTTGATCCGCTTCAATGTAACCTAAGCCTACAGCAAAAACTGATAAATAATTGCAAACTTATGTTATTGAAAAACTTACTCAAGTAATTTGCCAGTCGTCTGCTTTTGCTTAAAATACTTTTTTGATCAACATGCTTATGAAAAAATTTGTTATATATATATTTTTTTTTAAAAATTAATTTTCAAATAAAACGTTCTTTATTCTAACATGCAAACTAAATAAATGCATGTTATTAAAAAATGTAAACTTATGAAAATTAATAGTTTAGCTTGTTTAAAATAAATAAAACTTAACCCTTAAAATATTCATCTTTTTCGAAAAAAATGTCAAACAGCAAATTTGAAACTAGATAAATTTCGAATGGTTGCAGCAAGCTAGCGGTTTGGCTGCTGTCATACAAGTTTTCAATGAGAATTTCAAACACGTGTACATAATCGCTGAAGTGGGGACCGTTTGGAGGTCCCTTTGTTGTCCTATTTGCACATGTTCAATTTTTCACAATCAAAAAATTGTGAAAACCCTAGAGTTAGTCCGTTCAAAATGTTTCGGTCAAATTGTCAGTTTAGCATAACGCCTCCTACTTGTCCGTAACTTAGCTTACTTGTCCTTAACCGAGGTCCTGTCCATTTGTCCTATAGATAAGCTTCCTTAAAAAATTTACATTTTTCAGTTTTGGTTTAGAAATTATGCTAAAAAATGCCAGTCCAAAACCTACGGATTTAATGGACTTAAATTTTAGCGCACTGCTTTTTAGTCAGAATAAACGGACTAAACTACGCATGCTAATGTTAAGCGTGCATGTTAAATCCGTTTACTCCGGTCACCAGTGGTAGTTTAGGAATGGTTTCGGACTAACATTAGACCGCTGGTTTATTTTAACTAGATTAGTTCCTTATCCTTTAGTCCCGATTTGTCATTCCAAAACCTCGGACAAAAATATGTCTAGTCCGTTTAATCCGGTAAAGGAAAAGGCACTTAGAAAGTCACTGAAAAATAACCATCTTGTCACAATCCTTCACGGCAGAAGAAGAAAGTCAGGGTCAAAGTTCAATTCGTACGTATTCGTGGTCCTAGTCTTAGTCCCTATGTTCTTAAGGACAAGTACGAACCGAGCTGTACGCATATAATTTTTTATATTAAACTTAAATTATTGTAGTATCATTTTTTACCAATGATTCACTCACCAATGTACAATAAATCGATGACCAATTGACTCATGGCGCATCGGGCTGTCATGGTAGTGCTCGCTTACACGGAAGTAAAAAACGACTAACTAAATAAAACTTGACTTACTCAGCTTAAAAAAATTGAAAATTCTTAAACTACATTACAGACGAAATTTAAAGTAACTTTGAAAATCGAAACAGCAAAAAAGGCTACTACAATCATTTGTGGAAATCGAACACATTTTTTTAAATTGTGCAACAAAATTGGACATATAGGGTGGATTTCACAAAGGTGGTTTTACTAAACCATTGGTTTTACGTACGTTTTGCATGATTTGCACGTAATTTCATTACGAAATATCGAACGATTCGTTACGAATTTCGTAGATTTTCTTAAACCAATGGTTTAGCTCAACTGAAATTTCAGCTGAAGCTGCAGGTGCTGCAGGTTTGAAATTTCAACTGAGATAAACCAATGGTTTAAGAAAATCTACGAAATTCGTAACGAAAGATTCGATATTTCGTAATGAAATTATGTGCTAATCATGCAAAACGTACGTAAAACCAATGGTTTAGTAAAACCACCTTTGTGAAATCCACCCATATACTTTTCGAAATATATTTGGAAAATTTGACTGCAAAAACGATTATGAGTGTTAAGTCCAAGTCCCGAGATATACTCACGAAAAGATATTGGAAGTTAATTTCTTCCATTTTTAATCTGTAGCCGAAAGACCTCCAAAAAAATTTAGTTAATATTTTTAAACTATATATAAAAGCAAAACGCAAGAATACATTTATATATTCCGTGCGTAAATTTGGCTCACAATATCACTATTAAAAATAAATTTAACAAAAAAACAGCGGCCATTTCGTGTTGAACTGGCGTGGGTAAATAAAGCAGGTAAAATAAGCAACAGCGACAAGTCAGCACCTCATAAATATATTTTATAAACTCAATCAAAGCCCACAGCTTGCGTATTTTCTTTAAAATTTTGCTACCAACTGCTCTAGTCAACTTAGTAGAAGTAGTAGTAATAGTAGTAGTAGACTAAGTATATACTGGTAGTAAAAGTAAGGTCGGTCACATTTGCTACCTCATGTCCAGTTCAAAAGTTAATGTCATTAAAACTTACGTGTCAAAAAATTCATCGAAAGAAGCTAGAGTACGAACATTATTCAGTGTTTAGTCAGACTAAGAGTACATAATAGTGTCCCACTCTTCTATAAGAGTCAGGCGCCATTATGTACTCTTGTTAAAACTACCCTCATCATAAACAGGATTTAGCAGATTAAATTTGACTTAGTTTGTTTAACTTTTACTAGTAATTATCGTTTTCGGCAGTATAATACATTGAGTAAAACAAATTGAAACAAAATATAAAAAACGTTCTATACACAAACGATAATTAATTATAATAAATTAGCAGGAAAACGGGCAAATTACTTGAAAAGGCTTAAAAATCATCATCAAATGAAATTAAATAATTAACCACGAAATTAAAATAAAAGTTTGGGTATTATATTTAAATATAATATTTTTGTTTAGTGTAATTAAAACTCAACCACACACGATGCAAAGACTATATAAATAGACAGACACAATAGATGCAAACTAATAGCCGTCAGTAAAGATAAGAAATGATATTATATAAAATGCTTCATAGCCATTTCATAGCTTCGTACAGTATATACCGAGCTAAGTCGCCTGAAAGCTAACAGGCGAATAGTACTTTCTTCACAAGTCTGAAACCTGTTAGGTTCCTAAAGCCCGGTTCATACTTGTCCTTAAGAACACAGGGACAGGGACAAATTCTAGTCATCCGCTGTGAAGATAGGACTAGGCCAATATTTTTGTATACGGTCTGAAAGTCACATGACTATTTTCGGGCCAAAAAATGGCTTATTTGGCAAAGTAGATCTCTTGGAGTTGCTTAAGGACAAAACGATAGGAACAGGGACAAGGACAAGTATTAACCGGGTTTAAGGTAGATCGGTATATACTGTATGAATGGGTGTAACCAAAGTGCAATGTGAAAATTAAAACTACTCTAAAGATCACCACTCAAGTGCAAAGTGCATACAGTATGTTTGAAAAGTTAAATTAGCAACTGAATAAACTAAGTAGAAACTGTTATACACGCCACAATCAAATAATTAAGCAACCCAATTAATATCAAATTAAGTATATATATATATATAACTTAAAAAATAAACTCAACAGTGTGAAATATAAAAAAAGCCTTACTCATGCTACTGTCCGCTTCGCTAGCGGAGTAGACCTTTATGCGCGGGGGGCGAGTGTCTGGGAGGGGGGGTGGCGGTGGTGCCGTTGTGACCTGTCTGGCACCCCCCACCTCCGAGATCATCGGAAAATCATCCTGCGCCCCCCCTGTGCTCCGTGAGCTGCTCAGCGAGGGACTACGCCCAGGCTGGACGGGGGGTGGGCCCGGACTATGCGGACTGCCCCCTCCACCGCGGGTATACAGTATGTCCTTGAAGAACTTGGTCAGACGAGACCCCGAGGCCGTCATGGGCGAATGGCCCCCGGCGGACAAGTCAGCCCCCCCGGCCAAGTCCAGAAACGAGTCGTCCGCGTCCCCCGCTGCCGAGGAGACACCCGCCGGCGACAGCTGACTCTGGTTGGAGCTGGAGGCGTAGTGGTTGGCCTGGTGCAGCAGCAGCGGGGACGGAGCCAGCACTGGGCTGTCCGGCACGCAGTCCTCTTCTACAACACCAGCACCACACACGCATGCCACGACACACACACACACACACACACAGACACGCACACACACAATGCTGGTGCAGTGCGCCACTCAGCTCTGACCAAAAACTGCTGAACTCTTGCCTAAAACCGGTGGGATCAGGTTTACCGCTTTAGTAATTGTAAAAACATTTTATGTGCATTGCTTTTGATTAATAAATTATTCACATTAAATTAATAATCATTCACAGGTAATATTAAGCTATGAACGAGTATTTTTCATAAGTTATAGTTTTTTATTGCAGCTTTAGTTTCGTCGACTCAGTTAGGGGAGGGGGCTTAGCAGTCTTTGGCAAGAGCTGAATTAAGACTGAGGATAAATTACCAATGTGGTTTACATAAAAATGAAATTAAAATATAGAAGTTGTTTTCAAGTCATGTAAAAATTTAATAAAAAACTTCGAAGTAAACCACATTGGTCAAATGCACCCAAAAAGTTGACACGCTTTCGGCGAAGACAATGCTGCAACTTTGACTAAAGTCACAATGAACTACTACTGAACTACACAGGGAACTAAGTGCAATATGAATGACATTTGCTACAGTGCTGCTAACAGAGGTGTTACTACACTTCACAGACTAATTGCAAAAAAAGTAAAAAAACAGCAGTAGCAATAATCCAGTAATAATGTTTCTACCAAAAAAAGTTATATATGAATACATGTAAGCCTAAATGCCTAATTTCACGTATATAAGTACGGAAAAACATTCCAAAACAGACGTACATACGTATGTACTATATACGTTTTAATATAACGTATACATAAAGTATATATAATATAATTCTGCTGAGAAGTTAGGACCGCCATAAAGTTTGCTGTTACGCAATGAAGAGACGCTGATGCGAAAACGCAGAGCACTGACACACCTGTAGCCAGACTAAACATCCCAGCTACCTTGGCAAATGGGCTTATATTGGCTCATACACTGACAAGCCGGGCTATTCGGTGAAGTTTGAACAAGAGAAAGAAATGCACTATTGGAGGTATAAGAAAAATAAATAAAAGAATGAGCTCAGATTCGATCCCCCAGACCAAAGTACATAATGAGAAGAGTACACTGGCCACTTTTGCCTCGCCCGGGACATTCAACTTCAAAACCCACCCGGACACCCTACCATGCACACCCGGGACCCCCCGAGACAATCTCGGCCCCCCCCCAACCCGGCCCCCCAAACCCACCCCCCCCTATTTTTTACCCCCCATTTTTTTTAATTCCCCCTATATTTATTAAAAAAATAAAAAAAAAAAAAATGAAAAAAAAAAAATACTAATCTTGCCCAGACTTATAGAAACTTATAGAAAACCTTATCGAAACCCGGACTCACTCCTTCCAGAAAAACAGATAAAGAAATTATTGTGGTTAGCTACGCCAGGATTCATCATACTTGTCCTTTCTTTTTTGGCCCAAAGCATTTAAAAAAACACCTATGCGGAATGTATATACCCACTTTTTTGCATGAACAATGTTGATGTCAAGTCCAGGTCGCATGCAAAAAGTTAGCCAAAACTTAAGTGACAAATTTTCGCAGCAGCTGATCAAAGTTTGTCCTTATCCCTGTCCCTATGTTATCAAGGACAATAATGTGAACAGAGCTTTAGGCGACAATATTTTACCGATCTCGATAAGGCTACAAGTTTCATTGTCACTTTGCCACAAAATAGTTGCACCACTTGAGAAAGTGAAACATGTGATTTCGTTACGAAAAGAGTAGATTCTGAGTTTCAGACTATCAAGAGTACAGCAAGTAGTCGTAGAAGTCAAGCCACTAACATAAGTAAGTGACGCAGCTTTTTTTCACAGAAAAAAGTATTAAAAAACCAATGGGAAAACACAATCGCGTTATGCTTAGACACTTCCAATTCATTTTTCGTGGCAAATTTACCTTCAACAAGCTGCGAGTCATTCAGACTGAGCTGGTATAAGCACATCAGATCATGCTGAAACCGTCTAGCCCGGCGGGACAGGGCCAAAGCCCGCAACCGTAAACTAGGCCGCAGACCATGACTACGCTTACGACCACTGCTCATGGCCAATCACTCAACAGCACCGATAAGCCCAAGTTCATGTTAATGCAATTAGGCTAGATGGCTTTCGACATAGCCCTTTGGGTCACGTGACCAGTAATAATAACCTTCTACACCAGGGGCCTCTTGCTCAACTTTACAAGTCTTACAATTATTGTAACAATTGTTAAGTACGAAATCAAGTGTTTCGTAATGAAAGTACAATATGATGAAATCTTAACAAATCACCTGATTTTGCACTGACAATTATTGCTACAATTGTAAGACTTGTAAAGTTAAGCAACAGGCCCCAGGTGACCATTAGACGCAGTGGACTGACCAAATCTGGGAGTGGTGGAGGTTGAACGACGTCCTAAGGAACGGTGCTAACTACTGAGTTGGACTTGAGTAAGATATGAAATCTTGGGGGGGGAGGGGGAAGAGACGGTCTGGTGGTAGGGGGGGACCTTACCCGCGCCCATATGTACACCTGTTATGAACCAAGAGGGGAGTTCTGCTGAACTGTATATATCCCCATAATGACGTTAATACCCCTCTCATTAATTAAGTTTTATGTATGTATGTTTTGCCAAGTCGCTGTACGGTTTTCAAGTGATATAGAGTCAGAGAGTCGGGAGACATGATATAGACAGACCCCACCTTATCACAGAGCACGCTGACACACTCTTATATCAAGAGTACTATCATGGCACCCAACACTAGGATAAGAGTAAACGTCATACTATCAAGAGTACTACTAAAAATAGGAAGAGCACGAAAGCTGCGGCTCACAGCTAGACAGCCGGATGCGGGATTTAAGTAGGTGTTAAATTTGATTGTGGAATGAGTGTGAGCAGACTCAGCTGGGTGCTGGGGCCCCGGGCGCATTAATTGGATTAAATGCCCAGCCAAAATAACTCAATTAATCCCCATACAAACCTTAGCCGCCTATCTGACACCAAGTGAAACCAATATTGCTTTAGCCCATGTAGCATGTATATACTCCGGTACACCAAGACTCAGTTCCTTCAAAAATACGGGCCATTTGATACATTTTTTAGCTGTAAGGTTAGTGGTTAATAAAAATTAAGCCAACACTAGGTAACCAAAATGCCCTACGGGAGGCTGATAGCATTAGAGGTCGGTAGGAGACCCACCATAACTGCAGCACTTATTTTACAAAAATTGGTGCAATAAAATGCACACATAATGGCAATTAGAGAATTAAGAAATAAGAAATAAGGATTCAGCCAATCTGATTGCGTGGCGTTGCCATGGATACTGCATTCTGATTGGCCAGTATTACAATTGAAATGTCAACTTAGCAGTGGGATGGCCTTACCGTCTGCACTACTGCCAATGTCCATTTGTGCAAGTGAATGCGAGCGGTGATGGGACACTGAGAATAGGATGCTATACCGTACGTCATCCGAATGGTCGATTAACAGTCATAGTAATTAATCAGAAATCATTTTTTAATCTGTAAACCTACTGCCAGATCCAAAAAACACAGATCAGTAAAGTTTATCAGGAGTTAAAGCAGACATGCCATTAGATTCAAACATTATTGAAGCGGGGGGTTTTACGTTACTCCTCTAACACTATAACTATAAAAAAATGCAAGAAATTGTCTTAAAAAACGATAAATCACAAAAAACTTTTTGGCTAGCACCACACTGACCACCGACCTCAAAACCATTCTCTATACTAAAGTCAGACAAAAAATAGTTGCACCATTTGAAAAAGCGGAACATGTGATTTCGTTAGGAAAAAAACTAGATTTTGCATATCAAGAGTACAGCAAGTAGTCGCAGAAGTCACGCCACTAACAGGAACAAAAAAGGGCATCTCTATATATTTTTTGTCAGACTTTACACACGGCTACGGGCTATCGAATTGCAGCATAATATCATCTGTAGAGCAGAACATCATGTGTGTGGCGAAATGATATTTTTTGGCCAAAAATAGTGGCAGAGTGAGAAGTTGTGAGGAAGAGAGCCAAGTCAGCCAAAGCAGGCACTGAGACACGAATGAGTGGCGTGATTGAGGGGCGGCCGGGCCAACAAACAGGGAATTAAACCATCAAACTACTCCAACACACACACACACACACACATCACAGTTTCAGCTAATGTGCTGTGTGTGTGTGTATGTGTGTGTGTGTGTATGTGCGCTTGATGGCTCAAACTAACTTCACTGTCAACTCAGCCGAAAGAGGCATAATTAAAAATTAGCACATTAGACTCTTGAGTTGAAATGAGGTGAATGAAACAAGACTATAAAAAAAAGGCGACAGACAGTCAACATGACAGTTTTCGTACGAAATACTGAAGCTATGAATTTAGTTGATGATACGCACACACGCATATTATGAGGCCCCCCAGCCCTGCCCCTGACCGTAACCTCAAACCCCCGCCCTGTCCATATGGTTCTAGAATGATCACTTCAAGATTTCTTGGGCCCCCTAAAAATTTCCTTAACGGTTCATATTGACCAAGTTTTTTATCACCAAAAGCGTGTCAACCAATTTATGAATGAAAAAACATAACTAAGAAATAAAGCATGTTTAGCCGGTATATAAATCATGTGAAAAATTAAACCTGACTAATCATGCAAAATGGACTACAACAAATACAATATAGTTAATTAAGAAAAGTTATGAAAATTAAATCACTCCTGAATAGCAAAATTACAACATGCAAGTTAAAAGAATCACTCAAAAGCTACCAGAATAATAATAATTATACTTTAACAAAATTGAATAATGAAATTTAAAATAAATTTGTGCAAGTGCGCTCCAAGTAGTGAACTGATAAAATACCACTAAAATCATAACACCACAAAAGCCCGACCTAAACAAACTGAAGGACGTTAGTCACTATTCAGTTGCCATGGAGACCGAGCTTATTCACAAATCGTCTGAATGTCCGAATCAGTCTATTTTGTCTGAACTACACTACCGCAGCCCAAAATTGTCTGAATTTTAGCCCATTCATCGTCCGTATTATTTGGTAGACTGACCTGATATAACATACACGCTTAACATTAGCGTGCATAGTTAAGTTCGTTGAAGAGTGAGATTTAAGCGCGCTGCATTTTATTCAGACTTATGAACTAACTAAGCATGCTACTGTTAGGCGTAAATGTTAAATCCGTACAGTCCAGTGTTAATTTAGAAATGACTCCGGACTAAAACTACGCAGCTGACTGACTGTAACTCCAATATCCATTTCTAAACCTCGGGCTAAAACAAGTTCAGTCCGTTTAGTCCGGCAAAGGAATGGACTTTAAGTCACATTTCGTTCAGACAACACTATGTCTGATTCAGACAACATTATGTCTGACTCAGACAGTCAGACACATATGGTCTGAATAAGTCCATTGGTCGGCCAATCAATTTCTAAAACTCGGACTAAAACAAGTTCAGTCCATTTAGTCCGGAAAAGGAATGGGCCTTATGCTGCCTCTCATTCAGACATTATGTCTGATTCAGACACAGACGGTCTGAATAAGCTCGGTGGACGTCTGAATGGCACTGGACGCAGTCATACCGGCTTCCTCGTCCTCTGAGTCGGAGATGAATGGCTCCTGCATGGTCTCTGGGGCCTGGACTTTGATGCGATCCTCGTAGACCGTGATATTCTCCGTTATCACTGTCGTTTCCGTCACAGTCCGCAGCGTCTCCACCACCGAGACATAGCCCAGTTTCTGTGCAATGGCCAGGGGTGTTTGACCTTGCTGAAACGAAACGGTTCAACTAGATAAGTAGAACATGATGGAGGGGGAGATTGTAACACATACAAGACACTATTCGTCATCTTGCAAACGCCAAAGATAGTCAAACACACTGTCTTAATCTAGAATGTTAATATACAAGAATCTAGACGCGAGATTCCGCTACGCATCTTGCCAAAATCCCGAGGAAGCAACTAGAGTCCACATCGATGCGATCAGTGATGCCTTGCAATAAATTTTGTAAATCTGCCAAAACTTAACGATAAATTATTAATACCCCCCCCCCTTTGCTCCTTAGCTACCTAGCTCTTACCCTCGTCAGACTATTATCCCCTTACCTTGGTTACAGAACGATTTGCCCCATCAGGGGCCTGATGCTCAACCTTACAAGTCTTACAATAATTGTAACAATAATAATTGTTCGTGCCAAATCAGGTGATTCGTAATGAGCTTATAATATGATGAATTTGTACGAATCACCTGATTTTGCACTTACAATTGTTACAATTTTAAGACTTGTAAAATTGAGCAGCGGCCATTGCTAACCTCCTCCCTTAAATAAAGCTAGCTAAAGCTATTACCACCTCCATCCCAAAGGCACAGACGTACACTAGTGACAGCATTGGGCGATGCGCCATGGTCGAGCAGTATCTTAATGATCTGGGCATGGCCCTGTTGGGCGGCCTGGTGCAGCGGCGTGTAGCCCAGACGCGTGGTGGTGTCCACCCGGGCCTGGTGCTGCAGCAGGAAGCGCACCATGTTGCTCTGGCCAAAGTGACACGCCACGTGCAAAGGGGTGTAGCCAGCCTGAAATCACAACAGACAATCATTGTGACAACATCATGTGATCTGAAATTTTGCCGCAAGCGTTCTTTCATACCATACTATTCTACTTACAAACAATGCTGTGTTGGATGAAATTGCTACATTAATTTTTCATTATTTCCACTTTCTATCTTGTATTAATTCCACTTGTTCTGTTCATTCCGGTATAGCAGATTCATGTTGAGTGGCTTGCACCAATACTCCTATAGTATAGATCCTCTCTCACAACCATTAACACAGAAATATGCATAAGTACGTACATTATGTTACCACAGTTAAATTACCATTCAAATTATTTTAAAATCAAGTATCTACATTATACAATATTGCCCTAGCGAAACTACAAACCTATAGCTCCAGTCAGGTTACCCATTTTCTCTTTTTCATCAAATAACCCTGTTTTGTGACCATACATGGGCGTCCCATAAATGACCAGATGGCAACCTGAACCCCCCCTCCGAAAAGAAAAGTGGGTGGAAAAGTTGCTCCGCACCCCCCGCCCCGCCCAGAATTCACTAGCTGCCCACGTATGTTTGTGACTATCAGACAATTATAGTAGTGTGTGACTATCATCCAAAGGTGCAGGCAGACCAACCTTAGTCTGTGGATCGATGTCGGCACCGTGTTTCACGAGGACCTGGGCCACGGGGACTCGGTCCTCCTGGGCGCACAAATGCATCGGGGTCAGACCGTTCTGAAACAAAGAAAAAAACGAATTAAGTATTAGTAAGTACTAGTATAACGAATACTAATACACGTAGTACTTAGTAGTACATTATTAAGTCCTAGTCACACAAAATTCGTCTATAATCAAGCATTCAGACGCCCTGAATAATGCTCGGTCTTAATGACAAAACTGATATACACTGGTAACTGGTTCCTATAATACTGTTTTAGAGAATGACTTTGAAAAACTCTGGCTACTATCACTAAAACACAAGTTAAGAGAGTCATTTAGCAGAACTATGGTCTTATCGACTTGAGCAATAAATCTAGCCTTTTGTCCCTTTTGGCGTTACCTTAGCTTTAGCATTGGCGACGGCCTTGTTCTCGACGAGCAGTGTGGCCATGTCCAGGTGTCCCTCCTGCGAGGCCAAGTGCAGCGGGGTGAAGCCAGCCTACAGCAAGACACACAGGTCGTCATGGTAACCACAAGCGGGGGGTCTCACAAGGGGGGGAGGGGGCGACACACACGTCGTCATGGTTACCACAAGCGGGGGCTGGGTCTCACAAGGGGGGAAGGCGGGAAGTGTGTGTGGTAGAGTTTTACGATTAGTCAGATTAGACTCTATTGAATAAGTAAGGATTAGACTTTATTTTTTAAAAGTAAAGATTAATCCCTCCTCAAGAAGTCTCAGCCGTCTCAACAAGGCCCACACATCGTCATAATTACAAGCGGTTGAGAGCAATGAACTCAGTCACAGGGTGTGTGGGGGGGTTCTCAGATCGGTCAAGAGGATTAGACTTTATTTTGCTCAAGATTAGCCTCTATATAACACTAATTCATCTCCATGAGTCAAGATTAGTCTTCACGTTAAGTTGTCTGTATTTTAAGTCACAATAAGATTAGTCTTTATTTTAGAAAGTGAAAAGAAGATTAGTCTATAATATCTTCTAAGTGAAATAAGATTAGTTTTTAATGTAGAAGTCAAAACAAGATTAGTTTATATATTAGAAGTCAAGATTAGTCTCTATTTTAGAGCTCAAGTAACGAGAGAAAGCAGAGCGGCCTCGACAAAAGTTATAATGGAATCTAAAAAAAGATGACACAGTCTGATTACCTTTGACTCGGCATTGGGATTAGCGCCGTACTCAACCAGCGTAGTAGCAATGTCCATTTGATTTTTCTTGGCAGCAATGTGCAGTGGTGTATAGCCGTTCTGAAATCAAAGCCCAATCCCGCATTAGTTGCTGACAATGAGATCACAGTTTCAAATCTAATCCATTTGATCTGATCTAATCCGCTAAATCCCATTCTAGATCGAAGCACCGTTGAAATCTACAAAGGGGGACACCCACGCACCCCCTCCACAAAATGGAGGGTCCGAAATCTAGAAAACGTGCGTAAAAAGCACATTTGCACATTTTACAAAAGTTTTGCATAACATCGGGTATTTTCGGGCAATCAGGGACTGGGTCTGCGACATTTGACAGGAAAGCATCCCTCACCCCCCCTCGAAAAATTGACCTCAGAGGCCTCCTAAAAAAACTTCGACCTCATTATTAAATACATGGCTAAATCCCATATCGAATAAGATTCCAATCTTCATAGATTAAATCTAGTCCACTAAATCCCAATCTTCATCAGATTAAATCTAATCCACTAAAACCCAATCTTCATAGATTAAATCTAATCCACTTAATCCCAACCTAATACCTTGGCCGCAGCGTGGGGCGATGCGCCCTTTTCCAGCAGCAGCAGTGCCACATTCTGGTGGTCGTAGTGGGAGGCGACGTGGAGGGGGGTCACCTGGTTCTTGCCCTGCACGTCCACCGCGCCCCCCTTTTCCAGCAGCAGGCGGGCCACGTTCATGTTGCCATACTTGGCCGCCAGATGGAGGGGGGTGAAGCCTTTGCGCGTCTGCGTGTCCATGGGCGCATTGTGCTCCAGCAGTACACTGGCTACCTGAAACATCAATACAGGAGGGGGATTAAGGAGATTGGAGTAACTTTTTAAAATTTAAATTAATTCTAAACTTTAATGTCCGATTAAGTTTAATCCATAGTTGAAAATAGTATTTGGATTTTTCAACGGCTCCGTTTATTTCATTATAATCTAACTAAAGGACTTACAAAGTTTGATTGCTTCAAAAATACAACTATTAAAGTTGTCGGATTAAACACACGTCATATTTTTGGACCCTCATTTCCAGTAGGACTAAATTAATGGACTCAAGGCACGCTATTAACCCTACATAATATGCATGCTGATAATTTTTATACCGTATACTTTATATACACTTGATATTTTAGATACCATATACCTTTAAAAAATGCACACAATGCACAATGAATGGGATGTCACTAAAATACTAGCCCAGAATCAGTACCTATACTACTTCTTTAATCCCCAAAATCCACTAGTTCCCCCTGGCTGCTGATCTCCATCCGGCCCCTCCTCAGCCGGCAACCTCTCCCGTTAATCTTATATCCAAGTGCCCTCCTTGGAAGCAACCCAAACTTAATCACCTTAATCCCCCCTTTAGCTACTGACCTCCACCTGCCCCTTCCTGGGAGCACCCCAACCTTACTCCGCTTAATCCCCCCTGGCTGCTGACCTCCTCCTGCCTCTCCTTGGCAGCACCCCAACCTTACTCCGCTTAATCTCCCCTGGCTGCTGACCTCCTCCTGCCCCTCCTTCACAGCACCCCAACCTTAATCCCCTAAATCCTCCCTGGCTGCTGACCTCCTCCTGCCCCTCCTTGGCAGCAATGTGCAACGGCGTGTACTGGTCCTTGGTGGCAGCGTCGACCTGTGCCCCATGCTGCAGCAACAGCATCACAATATCCGTGTTGCCCAGGCGACTAGCGATGTGCAGCGGCGTCTGCTGCTCCTGAAACAATAGTACTGCCAGTCTAACATCTGCCCCCCCCCCCTTCATGAAATAGCACAACAGGACAAACTGAGTACGCTTAGAAGCAAAAAATCATGGAGAAAAAGTCAACTTGGAGTTCCTTCTTCGCTAATAGGCTATGGCAAGGTTGACCAAATTAAGCTTAAAAAATTGTAAAACCCGGTATCCTATTCCCTTTTGTACAAAAAAATGATTGCTGTAAGTGGAACAATGAACTTGCCGCGGAACAGTTGGAATCCATATTCTGTTAACAGCGGATGGGTATTTTCAACTAAAATTTCTAACACTTCGGGGGACTATCCATACAACCAAATACTCAAACCATTCCAGTGTTTACAACAACACTGTTTACAACTAGTCTAATTTCACAGCCACAGAACAGCGCAGTCCTACCCTAGCCCGGGCGTCCACATTAGCGCCGTTACGCAACAGGATGCGTATGATGTCTGTCTGATTGGCCCGAGCCGCCAGATGCAGTGGGGTCTCGCCGCGAACGGTCGTGACGTCAGGCTTGGCGCCGTGTTGGATCAGGAAAATGACGATGTTCATGCAGCCCATAAAGGCGGCAACGTGCAGGGGCGTGAGGCCGGACTGAAGACAAAGGACCAGAGCATTAGAAAAATCTGGCAATGGATTGCACCAAGAGTACATGACTTTAAGAGTAAAACAGCAGTGATGACTGCTCTTAATATTATGTGCTAAGTGCTTTTCCACTGACTAATATTAGAACATTAGATGTGCAAATGATTGCATCAAGAGTAATAAAATAGGTGCTCACTCTCCAATAGTTAAGAATATTAACACCCCCACCCCATGTGCTTTTTCAGTGGCCACTATTATTATTGCGGATTTAGCTAAGCTGCTTTTTCTAAACCCAGGCTCCAATTATGATTTGCTTTGCACATAATTTCATTATGAAGTTTTGCCTGATTCGTTGTCATATTATGCTATGGTATTCCTCAATCCAATCTTAACTTAATCTCTACATATTGAATTTAATCCAGTTAAGCTAATCCCCTTGATCCAAGCGAACAGACCTCCGTGGTGGCCTCGATGGAGCCCATGTACTTCAGCAGCAGTTCGACTACTTTGATTCGGTTCTTTTTGCAGGCAATGTGCAGCGGTGTGAAGCCGTTCAGAGCCCGAGAGTTGGGATCCGCCCCACGATCTAGCAACAGTTTGGCAACGCGAACCTGAAACAGGGGGTAAACCAGATATAGTCGGGATCATACATGCGAATAGGGGGGGGGGTTGGGAGGGTATCCACCCCCACCCCTCCCTTCAAAGCCCTACGACCTTCACTACTGAGGCTTAGACTATCATGATTACTAGCGAAACCATCTAGGATCTAGCTCACATCTCATTCACACTAAAATCACTTCTATCCAGCCCTTCCTCACTACACCCGCCACCAATCGATATACGTACATGTCCACAGTGAGCGGCCACGTGGAGTGGCGTCAAATAGTCTACGGTGACGTCATCGACCTGGGCCCGGTGGTAGAGCAGGATCCGGGCTGAGTCCACGTGATCGCCCTGGGCCGCCATGTGCAGGGGCGCCAGGCCGTTCTGAAAAGACAGCACAGTTCATATTATCAAGAGTACATAATGGCGTCTCACTCTTATAGCCCAGTTCATATTATCAAGAGTACATAATGACACCTCCCTCTTATAACCCAGTTTATATTACCAAGAGTACATAATGACATTTCCCTCTTATAGCGCAGTTTATATTATCACGAGTACATAATGATGAAGAGTACATAATGGCATGTCCCTCTTATAGAAAAAATGAGCGTGAGACGCCATTATGTACTCTTGATATTATTGGCCTAACCGTACATACAGCTGTAAGTATGAATCGACCCTAAAGTCCGGTGCATATTGCAATGGCCACATCGATAGGGATAACCTTTGGTTAGCTACTGTGAACAGTTAAGAAAAATGATGTTGATTAAGATGTCTTGGCAATTTGGCATGCAAACTAAACTGAACTTGACCGCAACTTAGTACACTTAGTACACGCAAAACATTGCCATATTGCCATATTTGGCCAAATAGGTTTCTCAATGTCTTTTCATAAATTAAAATTAACGGATTTGATTAACTAGATTAACTTCATAACTCAACATAGGATTAACTTAAATTCCTAATAATTAGCGAGTAAATCCAGATAAGACTTTTTCCGTCGTTCTATAAGTTCCATCAACTTTTGTCAATCTCATGATAAGTTATTCCAGCTAATCTAGTTAATCTAATAATCCCGTTAATCCAAATATATAAAAAAAGCCCTACGAAACAGCGACTATAAGTATATCGACTCCTGTCTGCCTACCTTTGTTTTAGCCGATATAGGCGCGCCCTTTTCGAGCAGCAGGTCAACGACGCTGTCATGTCCGGATCGTGCGGCGCAGTGCAGCGGGGTCAAAAGGTCACGCGTGCGGCAGTCAATCACAGCGCCGTGCGCCAGCAGCAGCGTGACCATGTTGCCCCGGCCCCACTTGGCCGCCACGTGCAACGGCGTGATGTTGTGACGCGCCTGGTAGTTCACGTTGGCGCCTGAGCAAACACAACACAGCACAGGTTTATGTAGGTATGGAAAGGGGGAGGGGCTTGGGTAATCCTCGAATGTCAAAATTTATGGTAATATATCCGCGTTAACATGTGGAGTAAACTTTCTTGTTCTTGTTTTTGTTTATCAGAGTAATCAACACAGCTATATATAAAATTTTTTCTTTACGCCCAGAAGGTGTTCGAGCACTGTTCCAGTAATACCAAGCTGCGAGTATATAAAAACTCTTTGTATGTTTGAATTAGTTTTCTAACACTTAAACATGTCAAATAACCCTAAAACTACACATAACACATCTAATTACGTTGCTAAGCCACATTTTTTTCGCGCAAACACTCTACTAAATTATTCAATTCTAAAATCTAATCTACAACTTATAGCCATCATCATCATTGAACCTCCCGGTTCCATCCAAAACAATCCCATATATACCTTTTTCTAGCAGCATTTTGGCAATATTTTCATTTCCATAGTGTGCAGCAATGTGCAGCGGCGTGAATCCGCTCTGCAACAAAATGCGAGGTGCGTAAAACAGGGGGCTGGGCCCTCCGGCGGGGGGGAGGGGGGGCGAGGGGGGGACGCAGACGGCTGGGACGGCCCGGACCCGTAACAGGGCCTGGTCTGGGCTCCAGCGAAGTCCCAGAGACCGCATTAGCTCCGCCTCTTCCATCACTTAGTAGTTATTAGTTGATAATTAATAATTAATTAATTAGTTAATATTCATACTAATATTGAAGAATAATTTTTGCTATTCAAGCTAGTTTACAAGGCAAATGCCAAAATTTGGCCAATAAGAAATAATAACCAATATCAATATACTAATCCAGTAATGGTTAAGTATTGAATTGGACAAAATGCACAGTTATGGCAATCTCAAATCCTCCCATCAATGAAGTATCAATAATAATCGTTAGTTAAATGTAATCAATCAAGTATAAAATATAAAATGGAATAATTCAGGATAATAATTAAAAATATTCGTTTATAAATACGATTTTCTGAGTATCAGAAAATATGCAGCTTCTCATTCGAATCAAATCGATTAAAATTAAATCAGATTTCAGCCTGACCCACAAAAGCGTGACGAAACGACACACAGTTGACTGGTACTGTAGAAAGTTGTAAAAATAATAAACTACACTAAACATGTGAACTGACACGCATCAATTAAAAATGACACTACAGGCGCAAATAGTTGTCACCGTTGAAGGTACAAAAAAAGCAGAAAAAATCAGACAATTTGCGTGGATTATAAAAAAATTGCGGGCAAATTATTGGCAAGAAAAAAGGTCTCCAAATTTTGAACCTCGTTACACATATTATGTGTGTCCGCTTAGGTAACTGTTGCATAATCTCAATAATAGAATTGGAGAAATTTAAAAAAGAAAAGCTACAGAAATGAAAACTTCTGTAAGAAATTGAAAATTGAATTCATACTATAGTACTGTCAAAACCACAGTACAAATCGCTTGCATTTTTCGGTCAGAAATCACCATTAAATTTGCGCAGCAACGAAATGTTGTCAGTTGAACACTTTCATATTAGATTAAATTCTCGCAAGCAACTAAATACCATAAAAAATTGCATAGATTCTTCGGTCAAAATTACTATCAAATTTAAACACGTAAAAAAAGCTTGAAAGTTGAAAAGTTCTGTATCAACTAAAAACTTCATTATATCTACTTAAACTTAAATTTCAAATTATAATTAAATAAATGTCAAAAACATTCCACCCCGCATATCATGCTTAAACCAGTTGTCAGCCAATAACAGTTTAAAAAAAGCATTAAATCTTAAGAGCGGCAATATTTATTTCAAAAAAATCTACAATAACTTTGCTAACCAAACAACAATTTACAAAAATTTCGGCAAAATGTGTCGCTTTCTAACAAATGAAAGTATGAAACTGACAATAAAATAGATTCAGTACTGGAAAAATAAACACTAAACCAAAACTATAAAACTTTCGCCATCAATTTTACTCATTATAAGACCACTAAAATCAAGCTTTTTTTAAACTTTCGGGAAGTTTTGAGAGCGTAGATCACAATAAAAAAACTAGCAAAGCCGCCAAACAGCAAAAACACCAGTCGACGCAACAGAACTAAAGCGCTCTTTTTGTTGTACGCTGCGAGCCGACAAAATAACTGAGCAGGGTGTTTGCACAAACAATAATGGCAGGCTTAGTGCATACTATCGTCTAAGGGCGGACTGTATCTCTACACTGTACACACTGTAGCTATAGCTAACACTCCTCATACATTGCATGATATATATTGTACTCTTTTTCGCATTATATTCTACACAAGTAGCCAAAATTACTGCGAAGGGGGGGGGGTGGGGTCGGTGCCTCACTCAAAAATTTTAGCCATAAAAAATCTACGCATACGGTCATGCCTGCAACTGCAACCCCCCCCCCCCCCCGGAAGTTCGCACAATCTGTGTTTGGTTGACACATTGCTAAAGCTGCTAAACTATCACACCAAAACAGGGGGGGGGGGGGGGGGGGGACCCAAAACCCGAGGCACCCAACAAAAAAAAAAAAAAAAAAAAAAAAAAACACATCACAGTGTATGTTACTGTATACATCTTCATACAGTGGTTCATAGAAACGTGCTTGCACCCTCGCCAGCTTGGCGACACTCAAGTCCCCCACGCTCACCAGCAAGAGCACAGGGATGGGGCTCTCCACCCCACTTAAAGAAAACACTGAAAACAGGTGGCGTGATTCTAGCAGCTGTACTCTTGGTAGCTGAAAGTTGCTCTTGGTGATAAAATCACATGTTTCTTTTTGTCTGTGTTCAAACATTTTTTGGTCAGACTTTAACTGAGGACATTTAGGCAAAATCTGAAACTCTTCCGTCATTACTATTTCAATGCTATAGCGTCAATTTAAAAAATAACTTAAGAATCTGATGTATATACCAAAATTTGATCCAGAAGATGAATATACCAAAATTAGTCCAGATAAACTGATTTATAAAAATGCTCAAGCTACGAACTACAAAACCGTGATTATATATAACCTGAGCTTAGTGCAAACACGTTTCACCCCCTCTTTCCCCGCGGTGTTGTAAAAAACATTCCCCTCTGGCCTCTTCCTCCTACTCCTGCAAAAAATTATATCAAAGCAATGAGAAATCTATTAACAGGTCTTGGGACTACTCTTACAGCCTCAAAGTAACCTCAGCAGCTGACAAGAAAGTTACATAATGCGCGGCCTTACTCGCATGTGCATGTCATAGCATTAATATATTATATAAATCTAGCATTCGCACAACATGATATAACACTACTAGTCTATGTAATTCAATTGCAGCAGTGTTATTGGCTATAAAAACGAAATTACAGTACATATAATGCTGGGGTGCATTGAAGCAAGCTAGGCGACAACCAAAGCTATATTATGCGACCGAGCGCTGTAAGCTTACAGAAGTGTGGCAGCGAAACTAGTCAACGGCTTATGTACATGTCGTTTCGTCACACTATGATGCTGTCATGAAGAATTCAAGATATGGTTTTCGTTTGAATTTTTCAAATTTTTAACCGACGAAAAAATATTTTACCCTGCCAGTATAGTATATATAAGACAAATCATAATGGGGCAGGCCACATCGGATGATTGACAACGATGTCATGCTCTCGTTTCTTAAACTTAAGCATCAGCAAAGTTAAAGTAAGGGTATTTTTATTTAAGGTGGTAGTTGCGTTTTCGAGGTTTTTGTGATTTCTATGTAAACTTTGCGCCACCAGTACTCAAGTTATACGTGATGCCTGAGCATAAATTTTCGGGACAGTACTGTAAAGGTCAAAATCCCCAGGCATGTCTCTCACTTTTTCGAAATTTCACCTGTGGACATTTTTAGAGGGTTTTAATTACAAGAAAATATCTTAAAATTTTCGGTGCGTTTGCTTTTCAGCTATTTTCTCAGTAAATTGACTAGTTATTAAAAAAGTGGGGGACATGCCTGGGGATTTTAAACATGTCAAAAACTTTACCAACTTTCAGCCCCAACAGGTAATCGTATGATTCAGAGCTGTGGCGCAAACTTTTTGCAAAAAATTGTAATATTTTGGAAAGGACCTTTCTTTAGTCGCTTATACTGGAAACAAAATCACAGGTTAAATTTCAATGCATGGCATACATTTAGGAAATATATTGTTCTACCTAATGCAAAAGACCGCTTGTGATTTGAATTTGTAAACGCTGAGCTATGGCTTTTCAAAAAAACACCTAAAAACGCAATTACCCCCTTAAGGGGGTAATTGCGTTTTTAGGTGTTTTTTTGCAAAGCCATAGCTCAGCGTTTACAAATTCAAATCACAAGCGGTCTTTCGCATTAGGTAGAACAATATCTTTCCTAAATGTATGCCATGCATTGAAATTTGACCTGTGATTTTGTTTCCAGTATAAGCGACTAAAGAAAGGTCCTTTCCAAAATATTACAATTTTTTACAAAAAGTTTGCGCCACAGCTCTGAATCATACGATTACCTGTTGGGGCTGAAAGTTGGTAAGGTTTTTGACATGTTTAAAATCCCCAGGCATGTCCCCCACTTTTTTAATAACTAGTCAATTTACTGGGAAAATAGCTGAAAAGCAAACGCACCGAAAATTTAAGATATGTTCTTGTAATTAAAACCCTCTAAAAACGTCCACGGGTGAAATTAAGAAAAAGTGAGAGACATGCCTGGGGATTTTGACCTTTACAGTACTGTCCCAAAAATTCATGCTCAGGCGTCACTTATAACTTGAGTACTGGTGGCGCAAAATTTACATAGAAATCACAAAAACCTCGAAAACGCAACTACCACCTTAAGTGAAAGTTAGACTTAAACCCCTAACTTTTTTAGTTAAAGCTAAAGTTTAGTCAAAGTTGGAGTTTAACCCATAACTTTTGCTAGTTGAAGCTAAAGTTTAGTCAAAGTTGGAGTTTAACCCATAACTTTTGCTAGTTAAAGTTAAAGTTAAAACGTCTGTTGCCAGCTGTCCGCACCTTGGAAGTGACATCGGGATTGTGTTCGTTCTGCAGCAGCAGCCCGGCGGCCTTGGTGTCGTCCTTCTTGGCGGCGATGTGCAGGGCGGGCAGGCGCACCTTGCCGCGCGTGTCGTTCTCCAGCAGGATCGCCACCACCTTGTCGCGCCCCTGCTGCAGCGCCACCGCCAGGGGAGTGAAGCCGTCCTAAAACACACACACACACATGCATAGTGTTATGACACATAAACACACACACACGCGCACACACACCCAAAATGAGAGGCCGGGGGGGGAGGGTCCTTCAAATTTGGGCAAAATTTATTACAAGTAACACTTTTTTCGAATATTTTCCACAATTTTTTCATAATACACACCGATGTCATTGAGATACTCAATCAAGTGTTAGAAAAAAGAGAACCCTCCAATTTTGAAATAAAGAAAGTAATGGAGGCGCCGGGAATTAAAATCGGGCCGCTGGCGTCGACGTCGAGAATGCTAACCACTACACCATAGCGCCCAAATCTCGTATGTAAGTCCTATTTTGCATTGGCAACACATTAAAGGTGACGTCTAAAAGTGTCGAATGGTTGTTGAATAGATAAAAAGCAGCTCACTATTGTCCTTTTTTAAAATTTTT
>JASANF010013915.1:0-15727 GCA_030248245.1 Trissonchulus sp. WLG1_4
ATTAAAAATTTGATGCACATGCACGTATACGTGACTATTATATGTTTTTATTAAGACTATATAACGGCACATATCTTAGCTGGTGATTGTTCAGTAAGCTAAGAGCAGTCGGACCCTATAAAGAGCAGTCTTTCATTGTTAATGCTTTATGTATGTAGATGAATCATTTTGCTAATTATGCATTTTAAATCTATAGAATTGTCATTTCTGAAGCCGAAAAATTGTAAAAACTAGATAAGAAAAATGCCCTACGGGACGCTAATAGCATAATAGGCCGATAGGGTAACTAACTGCACGTTCGTTTTAGTTTTAACGTGCCTGAAGCCGAAAAATGACCTGCTAAAAGTATGGAAACTAGACCGTTTTGATTGAACAATAGGCCGCTTGCTGCGCCCTATTATTGCGGGAACCACGGTTGTATTACTAACTTCTGTATCAAACTTCACTGGAGTTGTTTCAACAATTGAAATATTATATACGGACTAAAACCACATGTGTTCCTGCAAATCTAGCAGTCCACCCCCACGGGGTCGGTAAGCTTGGTTCGTAGACTTGTCCTAAAGAACACAGGGACAGTGACAAGGACAATTTTCTGTCAGCTGGTGAGAAGCATTGACTGAATCGTTTCGTCTAATTTGTTGCATACGAACTGGGCTTTGACTTCGACTTTCTTTATGCCAAAATGTAGCTTAGTTGAACATTTTTTGAAATAATTCAAGGACAAAACCATTGGGACAATTATAAAGATGAGTATGAATCAGGCCTAACTGTAATGTGTACACTGTTATGAAGGAAGATAACAGGGCTCCGTGCAGTGAATTGACCATGAGGAACTGCCGTTCGGGACAGAGGTTGCCTTTACCGTAACATCACAATTTGTCGTGCTACGTACTACGTAGTAAACATATGAGAACGCAAATGTCAAATAAATCGTTAAACGTTAAATCAGTTAAAAATTTGATGCACATGCACGTATACGTGACTATTATATGTTTTTATTAAGACTATATAACGGCACATATCTTAGCTGGTGATTGTTCAGTAAGCTAAGAGCAGTCGGACCCTATAAAGAGCAGTCTTTCATTGTTAATGCTTTATGTATGTAGATGAATCATTTTGCTAATTATGCATTTTAAATCTATAGAATTGTCATTTCTGAAGCCGAAAAATTGTAAAAACTAGATAAGAAAAATGCCCTACGGGACGCTAATAGCATAATAGGCCGATAGGGTAACTAACTGCACGTTCGTTTTAGTTTTAACGTGCCTGAAGCCGAAAAATGACCTGCTAAAAGTATGGAAACTAGACCGTTTTGATTGAACAATAGGCCGCTTGCTGCGCCCTATTATTGCGGGAACCATCGGTTCGGAGTCGAACATCGAACCACCATTGGCTCATCGTTGTCCCTAAAAGGGCTGCTTGTGTTCGTGCTGAAGGGTAGTTTGATTTTGTTAGGATGTCCCGAACTATGACCTGTCGCGTAATAACTCAGTTCGACTTTTGTCCACGTATTTGCCAATCTGATATATAAGTTTTAATAGTCACGTATACGTGCATGTGCATCAAATTTTTAACTGATTTAACGTTTAACGATTTATTTGACATTTGCGTTCTCATATGTTTACTACGTAGTACGTAGCACGACAAATTGTGATGTTACGGTAAAGGCAACCTCTGTCCCGAACGGCAGTTCCTCATGGTCAATTCACTGCACGGAGCCCTGTTATCTTCCTTCATAACAGTGTACACATTACAGTTAGGCCTGATTCATACTCATCTTTATAATTGTCCCAATGGTTTTGTCCTTGAATTATTTCAAAAAATGTTCAACTAAGCTACATTTTGGCATAAAGAAAGTCGAAGTCAAAGCCCAGTTCGTATGCAACAAATTAGACGAAACGATTCAGTCAATGCTTCTCACCAGCTGACAGAAAATTGTCCTTGTCACTGTCCCTGTGTTCTTTAGGACAAGTCTACGAACCAAGCTTACCGACCCCGTGGGGGTGGACTGCTAGATTTGCAGGAACACATGTGGTTTTAGTCCGTATATAATATTTCAATTGTTGAAACAACTCCAGTGAAGTTTGATACAGAAGTTAGTAATACAACCGTGGTTCCCGCAATAATAGGGCGCAGCAAGCGGCCTATTGTTCAATCAAAACGGTCTAGTTTCCATACTTTTAGCAGGTCATTTTTCGGCTTCAGGCACGTTAAAACTAAAACGAACGTGCAGTTAGTTACCCTATCGGCCTATTATGCTATTAGCGTCCCGTAGGGCATTTTTCTTATCTAGTATTAATGCGCTTATGCAAATGAGCAACATTTAAACAGTCTGTACAGTGGATTTTACATAGTATTTAGCGCATCCACAGTTCCGCACACGTTCAGACTCCTCCTGCATTTGTTGTCTGTTCTGAAAGAGATTTTTCACTGGTCTGTTGCTTTCAATCTACCGTTATTTTAATAATGGAATTTATTTTTAATATTAATATTAATATAAATACAATTCGTAAAATATTTTTAATTTAATATTAATATAAATAAAGCTTGCAATTTCTTTTTAATTTAATATTAATATAAATGCGATTCCTAAAATATTTTTAATTTAATATTAATATAAATAAACTTCTCATTTTATTTTTAATTTAATATTAATATAAATACGAAAATTTTCGATTTTTAATATTAATATTAATTTTAATATTAATATTTCCAAAATTATTGGTTTTAGCTAGCGCTAAAAACACAGACATTGCAAGCAAATGCAATAGTGTGCACCCTTGTCATAAACAGTATACTTCAGTGACGCTATAACGTTCTCGATGCACTCGCTTCACTTTTACGTTTCAACCTTACTTCATCCTTCGTCCCCTTGTCGCTCAACACTATCACAGTTCTACCACAATTCCTGTTTAGCTTTACAGGTGTGCTAACTTTGAAGTTCCTGCGTTTCTGTCTTTTTGTTATTGTGATTTGTCCTTGCCCTCTAAAACCGTCCCTAAGCTGCATGTCCTTGTGTTTGCTTGCTGTTTTGCGGTGACTGATTTTTACTCCAATGGAAAAGAAAATGACGTTGAAATAGTGGACAATCACATGAGAAGCTAAAAGCAACACCACTAGAGTCGAAACAATAACACGGAGGGAGTTTTTTTTTATTTTAGTGACACCCACAACAATAATGCACGGGGGCAAGATTTGGCACCCCACGTAATAAATAGTGAATCCGGGCTATGAAACTTGGCTAGTTTACATACTCTAGTCAACTACATAACAAAATTCGCAGGTTTTTTCTGGAAGTTATGTTCTGTGTGTTAAGCATCCAAATGTTGGACAACTCCCACGCATGGACAACTCCTTAGGGCTACGACAAGGTTAGGGCCAAGTATATCTAAATCAATCGCAACTTATTGACAAGGAAATTTTTGATTAATGACACTGCTGAAGCAGGAGTCATTCATTCATCAAAACAAGGATACAAGTTGCCCTTAAAAGGGGCAGGGTTCCACCCCGGAGTATTAGTTTTTGTTCCCTCTGTCCAGCATTCAGTTTTGTTGACTGCGCAGCTAGTCGATTTTACATTTACAGCTGTTGTATGTGCACGTAAGTGCCAACTGTTACTCAGAAATTTTAAAAGTTAGACATTGTGTGAAAAATTTTCAATTGATTCATTTTGATCAAAATTCGTTCCCGTTTTATAAACTACTCATTCGTTTCTCTCGTACCTAATCAAACTGGTCATTGTTTTCAAATACAGTGGAAGGTTACGTCTACGTGTCGACTGTCTTAAGCAAAGTGTAGCTGGCTGCTGGCATCAGTTATTATTACTTAAACTTGAAGCTTGATTAAACAAACAAGCAGGGTCGCAACGATGTTCGAAGGGGGGACCCTGTTGTAAATGAGAATTAGGGCCTGTGAGACTCGGGGGCTGTGGTGTAGTGGTTAGCATGCTTGACTTCGAAGCAGGCGGCCCGGGTTCGATTCCCGGCGCCTCCATTTCTTTTATTCTTTTATTCTTCTAAATTTGGGCCTCCTCTTTCTATTCAACACTTTGCAACCACAAAAATGTTTTTGCGCCTATGATTTAAAAAAAGGTAAAATTGAATTTTTCGGAACCCCTAGTCAAAAATTGGCAACAGCTTTGGTTAAAGTAAGACCTCTAACTTTTTCTAGAGTTAAAGTTAAAGATAAAGTAAGACCCCTAACTTTTTTAATTTCAGTTAAAGTTTAACTTTTTTGCCCTAGTAGGAATGAGTTCTTTAGATGAGTGAGAAGTGTAATCATTCTTTCATGACCAAAAATGACTACAGTTCGCAGGAAACATAAGATGCTGCCAACTGGTCAAATGTTGGTACTATCAGCAATGTGACACACGCGCACTATGTGACACACATGAACTAAACAAACGCACATTGACATTTTTCCAGCTTTACAGTGTAACTTTTGCACTAGACAATGATGTGACGCTCGCGCAGTAGCTCTAATATGCAAAGCAAACTAACGCACAGACGTACATTGCACTACAAGCCCAGTGTATTCCGCCAGAAATCAAAATTAGAGACCTGTTGTGCTGTGGCACAACAGGAAAAATGTATTAAAATTCATTTTTAATATTAACGGACCATACGTTTGCTGCTCCACCAGCTAAACGTCGAGCGCACGTTAAAGTACCGACTGAACTGCGAAAAAACGGCGGTAACCACTTTAGCAGAAAGGCAGCAGACACTAAATATCCTGGTTGGTGTAAAGCTGGTGCCTGCAAGCGACGTACAAGAATGGTTTGCGCAGAGTGCTCGGACACGCTAAAAGAGCCTGTATACGTGTGCCCTCAGTGCATGGGCGATTTTCATTCGTGAACCGTTCACAGTGACTCTGGAGCCTCCTATTGTAGTTTTTTCGTTGTATTTTGTCCAAATTGTATTTTGCATTTTTTTGTGTGTGTGTACCACAAGTCACATTTGTGATGTTCTTCCTAATTTGCATAATAATTGTAATTTGCTTAACCTGCAATGTCTATATGTTTTCTTATGCCAAAACATGTGAAATTTACAGTAAAAACAATTTTTTAAATGAGTATTTATATATGTGGTCCAGAAAGGGTTAATATTAATATAAATACAGTTCTTAAAATATTTTTAATTTAATATTAATATAAATAAAATTCTCAAATTATTTTTAATTTAATATTAATATAAATACAAAAATTTTTAATTTTTAATATTAATATTAATTTTAATATTAATATTTTCGAATTATTGGTTTTAGCTCGTGTTGAAAAAGGCACACGTATAGTCAATTACATAGAAATGCAATAACTTGCATTCTGGTGCACTCAAAAGTAGAACTATAACAAGGCTCGAACAGTCGAGGCCCCTTGTTTCACTTTGTAGTTTGCCTTTGCACTTTTGTACCGGGGTGGACGTGGGTCGTGGGTAACCGCGGTTACCCGCGGGTTGGGTTGGTTCGGGAAGTTTGAGCCGCGAATCGACCCGCGGGTATCCACTTCAGTCTCCGCGGGTCGAAAAAATTTTTCCGACTCGCGAAACCTGTAAGTTTACCTCCCATTTACAGAAATTGAGTAAGTATAGCGAGGCCGTACCCAGGGGGTGGGAGAATGGGGGGAATGAATTCCTTCCCCTCGAAACTTTTTCCCAGGGATTTTTTAAACAAGGGTCCCCCCTTTAGTTTTTATGCTCCGGCCTGAAAACTTTTCTGATACGTCTCCAATTTACCAAATTTGGCCTAAAAATAACAAATTTTTCGCAACTTTTTTCTGGGGGCTGCCGCCCACAGACCCCTGCGACTTTGTGGCTATTCCTATTCCTATTCCTATTATTCCTACTATTCCTTGTTATTTTCTTTCATTAAAGCCTATGCATGTGTACACATGTACATTATGCTGCACTTGCATGTCTGCACGAGCATATTATGCTACATTTACTTGTGCAATGCACTGTCTGATGTCACGATCCCATCTTTTGTTTTAAATTTCGTTTTGGTTTTAATTTTAAGTTTCGGTTTCTCAACGCAGGTTGGGTCGCGAGTGACCCACGAGAGTCGAGCCGTGGGTTGGGTTGGGTCGCGGGTCGAAAATTCTGACCTGCGTCCACCCCTGCTTTTGTACATGCTTTTGAGCCCTATAGGTATAGTTAGGATTCGTGGATCGAATAGGATCGGTTGATTGATTTAGTCCAACGGAATTGCCGGATCGGACTTGGACAATTTGGATCCGTAGTCTAAAAATTTAAAGTACCTATCGACTTCAATTTGAAATTTTTTTGAAATTTAACTACGTTTAGGCGTTGCTTGTGTGAGCTATCAAAACATGAAAATGATAATTGATTTCGGTGGATTGGTTAATTGCTAATGGTGGAAATTTATAACTAGACACGAGATAATGGGCAAAAAATCAAATAAATGGATCATAAAGGTTGAGATATGACATTAGGCTATCGAATCATGTAAAAATCAACTTCGTCAGTATTAACAAAAATTTCGAGAAAATTTAAAGTAAAGCTTTGTGAGCACAGAATACTTTTTTGCGCCTATAATTTACACGTAAAGTTGAAGTTTTGGGAGCCCCTAGTAAAAAATTGGCAAAAGCATTGGTTCCAGTTTGTTACATCTGCGATGCGCCTTCCCTGGGGCTACATTGTGTGCAACTTTGTGCAAGCGAATTGGAGAACCTAAAATTTTCAGCCCCCCCCCCCTTAACCCTTTAATGCCCAGAGTATCACTGGCTAGACAGCGTCATTCTGACACCTTCTAGTTTTTAGGACATTGCTCGAGCTACGTGCGTCGTAGAGAAATCGCGAAACCACCATTCGATAATAAATTGATGGTGCACAAAACATAATCTAATAATAATAATTATAAAATAATAAAACATAATTTTTGCGCCACAGTTATGAAACTCAAGATCAGCCAACAACTACTAAACTTTTTGCAGTTATGCAATGCACTGACATAATATCCCCACTTGTTTTTTTTTGATATAGTTGATAAGTCGTTTCTACCTTGAGAAAATGACATTTTCGTGCAAAAATCACGTAATTTGACTTTTCTCTAAAATTTTCAAAAGCCCATAACACAGACTCTACAAACTATTTTCAGAAAAGGAAAAAAACGGGTGGGGATAATTTCCTATAGATAATGTGGTTAAAGTTTCGAAGCCGTAGTCCGTTTTTAGCGTGAGTTCAGTGGGCGCAAAAATTACACTGAAATGTTAGAAATTACGAAAACGCCATTACCCCCTTAGTCCGGTAAAGGATTAGACCCTTAGAGACAATAATACTATTCAAAATGGTTCCACAGACAGACACAGTTCGTGTTGAAAACGAACACACGAACTACGCTGCATTTTAAATATTATTAAAATTGTATTAAAATTCATTTTTAATATTAATATAAATGCAGCGTGTCGGTATATGCACAGGCATATACTTGGTCTGCAGCCTGCTACTCTTACATGTATATGCTCAGCCATTATTAAAAAGAATATTAAAAATAAAGTGATTTTTAATATTAATACGGCCAATTTATTTTTAATTTAATATTAATATAAATACAACTGTTAAAATATTTTTAATTTAATATTAATATAAATAAAATTCTCAATTTATTTTTAATTTAATATTAATATAAATACAAGTCCTGAAATATTTTTAATTTAATATTAATATAAATAAATTTCTGAAATTATTTTTAATTTAATATTAATAAAATTATTAATATTAAAAGTATTTTAAATACTGACTTTTAATATTAATATTAATTATTAAAATAACGGTAAACAATAGTTCCTTCTCGAGAAGGAACAAAAATTCATGAAGGAAAGGGTTAATCTTGACATATTTAAGGGGGTAGTGTCGCGAAAGCAGTCAATTTTGCGTGACTGTAAAACTTTTTCAGTGAAAAAAAAGACTCTTTTCTTTATACATTCTAAAAATATGTGTTAAGGCAAATATTTTGCTAAGTTTCAGCAAAAATTATGCAGCATACAGTTAGCAGTGAAGTCGAAAAAACGGAAAAATGAAGTTTTGAAAACCTATTTACATTCGATAATTTCGTCACAATTACAAAACTTTTTGTTTAGATTCTTAACACAGACTGATAGCACATGCCACATATGCTCTAGTTATGCACACAAAATTTAGTGCAAATTGCTTGAGTGATTGCGGAGTAAATACCTGTTTAAACTGTGAAACTGTGCGTAAACTATGAAGTAATCACAGCATTAATGATAAATTGTGCAAAATTTAGACGCTTATTTTAAAATCAAAAGGAAAACGTACCTTCATTTTTTATTTTCACATTTGTGCTCTCTTTTGGCAACCTATGAGCAAAACTGCTTTCGCGACACTACCACCTTAATCTAAAAAGCTAAAGTTGCTTTTGTAGCGACTAGCGGTACAGCTAAGTTAAGATGGATTACAGAAATTCAGCGCATTTTTCACCAAATTCACAAAATATATTTAAGTACGACAGGAAACAGCTATTTTGGATAAACGTAAAAAACGTAAACATTACCCGTGGATAGATAATTATATTTTGGCGGTTCCGCCTCGCGAAGGGTAGTGTCAGGGTGTGCATCTCCGTTACAATGCCTTGGAGCGTTAGGAACGCGACTTCAAAAGTGACTACATACATCCGTGAAGATGCCTCCTGCTTACATACAAATCCTAACAAAAGTACATAATCGGAACTGTATCTATCTACATACATATCTCTATTATGTACTCTTGATCCTTTTTTGTTCACGCCCAGAAAGTGTTCGAGCACAGGGTGGTGCACAGATTGACCTCTTCCTTGTGTTGAAGTTATACCAGGCTACGCGTAGTAACTCCAAAACAAGAGTATTCCTAAGCTACTTAAGGGGCGGAGACCATAGTCCATACTCTTGATCCTAATGAGCAAAGCAACAAGAAGCCAAAGTGCGGAACAGTAGCAGTAGGTGTCTTTTGTGCCATAATTGTTGCAGTGATCCTGTCAACCACCCGAGCCACCACGGCCTATCAAACGATGTTCTCCTACTCCCAATTCGCCATCGAAATGTGCGACACCCCACCGGCCATTGCCGAGTACATGACTTTGTTTGTGGTCTCCTGCCGCTGCTTTCTCTCCGTAGTGCTCACCCATACCATCGAGAGAGCAGGCAGACGACCTTTGACCCTTTGGTCACTTTTCGCCATCATTGGCGCGTATATTCTGCTGATGAGTGCCACGGAAATATCGCCCAATCAAGATGGTATGTGGGAAAAAATCTACCTTAAGCCACAAGGCGAACCACCATAAATCTTGACACATATATACAGTTAAGATTTTAATTGAGTAATTTTTTTTAATTATAGCTTTAGGTTTTCTTTCGGTACGGTTTTCGTCACGTTACGTTACGTTACGTTACGGTTTTCGTTTAATTTTCATTTTTTGAATTATTTTTTCCATTTAAGTTATTATTGTGAAAGAAGGAATGAGGAACAGGAGCAGTTTGAGTCTTTTACTCTTCAGTAAGTTTCATTGCCAGATAATTAAAATGACCCAATAGATACTACACGTGCAGGTTCAAAGTGTCTGAAGGGAAACAAGACCAACTGAATGTATCGCTTTAATCTCGTGAACTATTGAACTACTTTTCTGACCACACTAAGTTGTAATGAATTTGTTACTGATCGTTTTCATGCAGAATTTTTAGTAACTTAGCCTACAATTAGTTTTTGACTTTTTTCTTAATGTTCAACTTTCTTTGAATTATCACTATTTGTTGTCCTTCCAACTATATTTCTTCGGTTTTTCTTTCTGAAATTTTGTTTGTATTTTATTACTGAGTTGAAATTATTTTTTTTAAAACATGAAAAGTAAAGCTTCTTGAGCTTCTTGCTACATATATCAAAAACATTCAAAGAAGGTAAGTGTATATATGACGATTATCCTTGCATACGTTTCTGCGTGAGTAAACGTTGATAGATAGATAAATGCGGTGGCGGATGACTAATAGGTAATGCCTGCCGACCCGTTTAAATTTGTTATCGGTCCGTTTATGGTCGTTAGGGCCTAGGGGCATTGTGAAACGCTACTACCGCTCTGCCTAGCTGGCCAATTGGAAGAGCGTCATACTTTTCCTTATCATGTACTCTTGGTGAAAGGCATCTGTCGCACAGTGTAGCTTACACGTAAGGTAGGTACCTATTTTAGGTATTGTCTTTTTTATTTTAGCGATCATGGATGCACGTCTAACTTCGACCCCACACACCCCGACCGTACAAGAGGTGCCACTGTCCGCGTATTTGGGCCTAATCGCGGAAACCGTTTGGATTGCCGCATATAGCGTTGGAATTGGTCCCATAACCCGGTTCATGATTACAGAACTTTTCCCGTATAAGTCACGTGCTCAGGCACAAAAGCTAACCGTCCAATGGGATTGCGTCTTATCTTTTGTGATCACATTTACATATTTGCCATTGTTCCGCGTGATACACGGCTACATATACTTGTTATACGTTATACCGCTTGTGCCTTTGACAGTTGTACTGATATGTATTATTCCTGAAACGAAAGGACGAAGTTTAGACGAAATTTCACAAGAGCTGACCACAAATGGACTTTGCCAAAACTGCTGGTTGACTAAATGCTGGCGCTATTTCCCGACTTTCAGAGCTGATCAAAACAGAAACGAACATCAAGTTTTGGTCGGGACCTCAAAACCCAGGTCTTATTCGTGATTTGTTTTTGTTATTTTGTTCTTGTTGTTTTTGTTTTTGTTGTTGTGGTCAGACAACTAAAGTTTTGTGCATTGTTACCTCCCTTTGATGCAACCTAAACTGAATAAACGATACATGTTGCTACATCGGTTTATTTTTAGTAATGCTAGGGGTGGATACTAATAGGTTAAAATCTCTTTTAATTGAATAAAAAAGAATTTTTGCATTTTTTCCAAAAATGACAGTTAGCAGAATTCACAATAACTTTGGGCAGCTAATAACTGTTTGGTTCGTACATATGTTGAAATGAAAAAGGAAAAATTTCGGAATCGGAGGCGACGGGAATTGAACCCTGGCCGCTCGTTTCGACGAGGAGAATGCTAACCACTACACCACAGCCCTCAACTTTCAATTGCTTAATTCTATTCTACAACACACTTGTATGTCCAGAAGAGAATAATATTGTTGGTTACACTGTTACAGTCACATTATTTACATTAGATTTTAGGCTGCAGTGCAGAAGCCTGTCATTGTAGCTATATGCCTTTACCATGGGAAACCAGGTTACACTAGCTTCATGAAAGCTAGGTTTCTAGTTTCTATATCCTGAACTTACCTCCTTTAGCTGCTGTGTAGCAAATGTTTTTTTATGTATGCGTGTACAAGACCGTCTGTAACATAGGTATTGTTCATTTTTTTCAAGCGAGTGAAAATACAGCTGTTTTATTAGCCATATAGGTAAACTAACTTTATAATAAAATATATAGCAACTAAGCATACAGGGTTAGGTACCCGTGGTTTTCGGCTTAACACTACTTGGTCCCTGTAAGTCAAAAGACGCACTAATTTTCATTTTCATTTGAATCAGGTTTGGCGCGATAGCGCCAAACCTATAATAGGACGCAAACACTCACAATGCGGAAATTTTAAATTTTAATCGCTTATAACTTCGGTCTATCTAAAGCAACAAACTTGAATTTTTATTATATTGTGTACCGTAGCAGTCTGTAAATGTCCACCAAGTTTTGCGCAAATCGATTCAGTATTAGTTGAGATATAACAGAAATCAATTTTCAGCAACATGTTTTTGATCTTTTTTTTTTTTAGCCACACGCATCTCAAGTTGTGCTGAACCGTTCCGTGCCGCCAGTATATCAAATCGTAGGTCTCAGTCCGCCATACTGCAAATAAGAGTTTGGTACCGGTTTACACCGGTTTCGTTGAGTTCGAAACCGAAAACCGGTATTTTAAACAAATTTTTAGCGGAAAACTGTGCACAGATGGAGTATAAAACACAAATCTTTAAATTTTTGGCGTGCGTATAGGTTATTTGGTGCGTAGATTTTATTGCTGGCGTTAATTTTTCGGAAAAATGTTGACCGGTTGTGAACGAGCAACTTGACAAAATTCAAATTTAACAAAAAATTAGATCCCCAAAAGAAAAACTAATCATTTATGTAAAAAGAGCACGAAATTTTACACAAGCAAGTTAATTTTCATCATTCAACTCTTTAGTGTCCAATAGCTACAGGCATGTGAACTTGCACCTTTTTCCCCGCAAAACCGGTGCTTTGGCTTCAGCCAATCAGATTCAAGCAAAGATGTGGACAATTTTTATATTGGATTTTCTCCGTATGAATATTGAATAATTTTTTAAAAAATAGTGGATTTGTCTACATACAATTTTGGCAGCATGGGGGGCTCTCGAACAGTTATAATTCAGCACAAAAACACGTTTTTGTAGATAATCGCTGACGCAAAGTCTATTTTTGACATTTTATAAGCCGAAAAATGATAGAAAAATGGGATCAAGCGCAGTTGGGGGGAGGGAAATAGTGGACTTATTTTTTTGGAGTAGAGCACCTCGAGGGCATTTTTTGTAATAGAACCCCTATCCCAAAATTTGGATTTTCTGAGCTATGAGCCCTTGAAATGAAAATGGCATTTTCAGTGTTTTTGGAAGTGAACGTAGCCACATAGGCCAAAGTTTAAAGCTAAAAATGGCCATAATCTAGGATAGATGGATCTATGGATTCTCTAGGCTAAGTTGGCAGGATTTTTCCTGAAAATTTCGATTTTTTAGTACCTAAGCCTGAGCCTAAGCCTAAGCCTGAACCTAAGCCTAAGCCTGATACTAAGCCTAAGCCCTAAGCCCCATACTAAGCCTAAGCTCTAAGCCTAAGCCCTAAGCCTAAGCCTAAATTGAGGCCCAGGTTTGAATTTGGTCAAAAATTAGACGATTCTGGTGAATTTGGTCAATTTTTTGGAAGGAACGGGGTCAAAGTGCCTTTGTTTTGATTCTGAAAAATTGCAAACATTATTTTGACTCCATTTAAACACATTTAGAACGGAAAAAACACTGGTTTCAGAAAAAAAACTGCGAAAACGTATCTCACTGAGGGTTCACATTTCGGGGGGTCATATCTCAAAAAATCCAAAAAATGAAATAGGGGTTCTTGAAGCAAAAATGCTTCCCCAAAGGTGCTCTACTCAAAAAAATAGGTCCATTATTCCCCCACCCCAACTGCATTTAACCCGAAAAATGAGATCTGTTGGGGGGGGGGATAATAGTGGATCAATTTTTTGAAGTAGAGCACCCCAAGGGAAGCATTTTTTGTGATAGAACCCCTATCCACAAATTTAGATTTTCTGAGCTATGACCCATTGAAAATTGCCTTTTCTGTGTTTTTGGAAGTGCACGTAGCCACATAGGCCAAAGTTTGAAGCTAAAAATGGCCATAATCTTTGTTTTTGGATAGTTTTGAGTGCGTTTTGATGTTGTAAGGTATCGTCTAGGCTTAACTGGCAAGATTCTCTAGGCTAAGCTGGCAGGATTTTTCCTAAAAATTTCGATTTTTTAGTATATACGTAAACCTAAGTCTGATACTAGGCCTAAGCCTAAGCCTCATTCTAAGGCCTAAGCCTAAATTGAGGCCCAGTTTGAATTTGTTCAAAAATTGGACGTTTTCGGCAACTGGCCCATTTATTTTGGCCAAGCCTAAGCCTCATATTAAGCCTAACCCTGAGCCTAAGCCTAACCCTGAGCCTAAGCGTAAGCCTGATACTTAGCTTAAGCCTAAATTGAGGCTGCTTGAATTTGGTCTTAAACCGATTTGGACGATTCTGGTGAATTTGGCCACTTTTTTGGAAGGAACGGGGCCGAAGTGCCTTTTCTAAAATTTTTGAAGTTTTGATTTTAAGGAATTGTAAATATTAATTCGACTCCAATTAAATCCGTTTACAACGGAAAAAACAAGGGTTTTCAAAAAAAATGCAAAAACTTCCCTTACTGAGGGTTCCGATTTCGAGGGGGGGGGGGGGTCGCATCTCAGTGAATGTATATAAGTATATAATCAGTGGCTCACGTTGCTCCGCACCCCGCACCCCCCCCCCGAACGCAGCTCCGGGTGTGTAGCCCCCCCCTTTTTGAAATCCTGGATACGCCACTGATAATCTGATTATACCAGCAAAGCTTAGTTGCACATTGCACATATATATATATATATATATATATCAAACGCGGATCCAGGGGTTTATGTTTTGAAGGTAGCTCCTGAAGCAAAAATCGGTGGCTCAGGAGCAAACGGCCGGAAAAGTTGCTCTGCACCCCCCCCTGTCGACGGCTCCCTCCCCAGACTTCCTCAGCTGCACATGTATATATATATATATATATATATATATATATATATATATATATATTGTATATATATACATATATATAATACATAGGCTAGCTTAGCTGTTTACATCAATAGTCGCGTATTGGCTTGATCTGTAACTTAAAATTTTTTATTTTGCAGACTGAACCCTACAAGTACGACCTCGATGTTTGTAACATTGAGGTTTCATTTCCGGCTGTCCCCAAGTGCAGTTGTGGGGGGGTCACGATCGGCAGGGAGTGATTGTCAGGCAGGCGGGGGCACAGCATGACCCCACCTGAGCAGACCATGCCCCCCGCCTAAGCAGATCATGTACCCCGCCTCAGCAGGCCATGCCCCCTGCCTGAGCACTGAGCAGCCCTCCCCCGCCTCAGCAGACCATGCCCCCCGCCCCTGTCGGTCCATATCACCGAATCAGCCCAGGGCCGTATCCTTAAACTCGCCAGTCGGCCAGCGCATTCAGTGCAGCACCAAGAGGTAGCGCCTTTAGGGTCGATTCTTACTTACAGCCGTATATATATTGGTCGTTTGATATTTGTCGAGTCGTAGGTTAAACGTATGAAGATGGAATTTGGAATCACTATTTTTTATGTACGAGCATATTGTGTTGACGATAGGCCAGGCTTTGAGAACGGGATTTTTGTGTTGGCCTAGGTTTGGGGTACGGCTTAGTTTCAGGCGTGGAGAGAGACGAACAAAATAAGGGTATGTTAAAGTGGGTGATCAAAGAGCAAAAAAGATGCGTAAGCCCTAACCGTAAGCCTAAGCCTTATCCTGAAACGTAATGTAGGGGTAACTAACTCAAATCTGAAAATGTGCGACCGTCGAAACTGTCCTACAGTATACAGTCATACTAATGTATATACAAAAGATCTTACGGTTACCCATTTAAAGAATTCAAGACCGCAGAGACTTTTGCCATCCCCCCTATTGCCATATGTTCAGGAGCAGTATCCCCCCTGGTCCACTTGTCTGAGTCCTGCAGAGGTGCGCGGCTACTGTGAGCTGCACAGCACGGGCGCGGGGGGCGAAAGTGAGGCAGCACAACAGCCACTGCTCTACGTCTCGGTCCCCCTCAATCGACTGGCGGCCAACATCCATCAGTTGCTGCAGTGCCATGCTGGCACCCTGCCGTTGGTTAGGTACGGCTGGGATTGGATTTAGTGGATTAGGTTATGGATTAAGGGGCTTAACTGGATTTGACGGATTAGATGTGGGTATGTATACGTCGTCTAATCCTTATGTGTACACGTCTTAGATTAATATGTGTACACGTCTTAAATTCTTACACGTCTTAGTCTGTGTACACGTCCGATCCTGATTAAATTATCGATGTACACGTCTCATCCGAATTACACTAATTTGTGTACACGC
>JASANF010013918.1:0-25829 GCA_030248245.1 Trissonchulus sp. WLG1_4
CCACGTCTGGTCGCTAAACTACGTACTAAACCGACCAAGCAGCTCACTTCTTGCAGCTACAACCAAAATCATTCAAAACCTGTATCAATCAGGGGGCTCGTTAACCCTGTTTTATTACACTTGTATACGTGACAACATCATAGCACTTTGACCCCTCTACCATAGAATATATCTCATGTTTTCGCACCCCAGTCCCTCTGGCAAGGTTAGGTCCGCAATCAACAACAGAATCGCGAACATTGCAAACAATAGCCGCCAAATACCGAAATAGCCAAACTATATTTGTGGAATTAACTACAAAATAATATGTGTGAATGATCACATAATTTGTGAATAGAGCTACTTAAGGTGGTAGTGTCGCCAAAGCAGTTTTGCTCATAGGCTGCAAAATGAGAACTTTTTGCTTTGAAATTGTACGTTCGCTGAGAAACTACTGAAATGCCATATGGTGTCAAATTAATACTGCCAGACACTAGACTACCAATATCTACCAATATTTTTAACCAATCACCATTTCTGAGCCAGACATCACACTATAGAGACATAAAAGTTCAAAAAATCAAGGCAGATATCAGATTGGCCAGCTTGTGAAGTACATGTAATGTTTTGACGCACTATTTTTTGCCACAAATAAGAAAAATAAAAAATAAAAGTTCGTTTTTTTTATTTCAAAATAAGTGTCTATTTTTTTTACAATTTATTATCATTGCTGTGAGTACTTTACAGGTTACGCACAATTTCACAGTTCAAGCAGACATTACTCAACAACCGCTCAAGCAATTTGAACTAAATTTTGTGTGCATAAACTAGAGCATATGTGCTTTTAATTTGTGTAAAGAATCTAAACAAAAAGTTTTTTAATTGTGACGAAATTATCGAATGTGAATAGGTTTTCAAAACGTCATTTTTCCGACTTTGCGACTTCACTGTTTGTTTTGAAACATATTTTTAGAATATATAAAGAACAATGACCTATCTTTCACTGAAAAAGTTTTATAGTTGCGCAAAATCGACTGCTTTCGCGACACTACCCCCTTAAGTATCGATATAACTATAATTGCCATTACCAAAATTACCAAATAATCGCCAAATAATACGAATTACCAAAATCGCCAAATAGCAGAAAAAAGTAAAAAAATCAAAGCGGTTATCGTGACAATTGTCTGACTGCGACTAAATTTAATGGTAGATTAATACCTAACCGTACCACTACTGTGTGCATGTTTGTTTGGAATAGGAGTGGTTGTTATGTGTTTGGTGCAAGCGGTCTGTAACAGTTCTATAATAGTAGTGGTTTTTTAGTTATTGTTTAAGGTTTGCACACGATTTCTAAAAAGTTTAATTGGTTGTATTGTTGGTTCGGATACTCGATTAAACAGATGAGACCGCAAGTTAGAACCAAAGGTGAGATAGAAAACTGGCGACAGCGCACTGTTAAGGACACACAGTGTATTCGAAATAGCAGAACCGAAAATGTCGGAAATGTAGCCAGCCTTAATAAGCGGAGGTATAATCCAGAAGCTCCAACAGTAACCTACTAACACAAAAACAATTCCTCCAAACTGAAGTGCTAGATTTCGTTGTCGTGCTTGAGCTTCATTTTGAGTCAGTCCTAAAGTCTGATTTGAGGTGGTTTTGCGAATTTCGCAATAAACGACAGCATAAATCGATGCTGTTATTATCCAAATCAAGTTGCCGCCAATTATTGAGGGCACGTGACCGTAGCCATAGCATAGGCAAGCATCGCAATGTAGTTGCCAAGCGAAGTATTTTGCCACCAAAGCACATCTACAAACGCTATACTGCATTTGAACACAGGCTGAAAACGCGTAAATTGTGAATAACATCGTTAAACCCTTTTTTGGTGTCATATTTTTGTATTTTAACGGGAATTTAACAGCCAATAATCGATCGATACTGATCAATAATATATGAAATACCATAAACCACCCAGAAATATTTGCTAGTAATCCCATAATTTGCTCGTATTTATGCCAAAAACGACCAAAAATTGTTCGTGGTACTAGATACCCCAGTTGGCATAACAGTGTGACACAGTCAGGAATCGAAAGAGAAACGGCAAACATGTAGAATACATCCGAAAAAGCAGTTCTTTTGGTCAGAATAATATAGTCTACTAAAATATACAACCCTAGGCCAATGAAACATAAGCAGATGATTATACTTGCATACAGTAATACTGGTAACGATATATTTATTTCCAGAAATGTTGAAGTTTCGTTAAGCATTGTTTTGATCGAGATTCGAATGTTTTTCCAGGAATGAATGAAAGTTAAAAAGTAAAGTAAGAGGTTAATAATAAAATAAATGATCAAGTATATACCAATAGAAGCAAAATCAAGCTAGTTTTGCTACCGTTACCGTTAAGAAATATTTTTCTGTTGGCAGAGCGATTGTTTTGACGATAGTTGTACAAACATAAAACTTATTATGATAAATTATAAGTAGCAAAAACTCAAAGTTATTGTTATTGTGAATTTCTTGACCTTCAATTGTTTATTGCCATGTCATGTGTGTAATCATGTGTGACTCAACTTAACAATACTAAATTTATTTTTACATCAACAATCAAGACTGGGCAAAAAGATAAGTTTTTACTCAAGTGGCCTTATTATCCAAATCTATGTTTTTAGATATTTGTTACTTGATAAGACTTCGTATTAAAACTAGACTTTCGAGCATATGGTAAGCACAATAAAACAGTTTATAACAAACAAAGCTCAATGCAAATTGAGCATGCAGATATCAAATTTATAATATCACTCAAGTGATCCAAAACCAGCTGCGCAGAAAATAGTCATCACAAAACTAAGTTGTATATCCGGTTGACAGTTATGGGGTTATGTCTTGGAAATGTGCAGCACGTTTACTGAGTTTAAAAATTAATCTTTATCCTGAGATTGACAGCGCAGCAGTTTCTCATTCGCTTGAAAAATGGGCGGGCAAAACAATAGTCAATTTTTGGGTGCGGTCATATTGTCCTTCACATTGCTACCGTGCTTACAGCTTTGAAACAACTAACAGCGTATTGAAATCCTACTTTTTCCACAGTTGCGGGCTGTTTTGTGATATTATGAAAATCACTGCATATTTCTGAGTAGGTATAATACTGTTGGGAAAAACAACCTGAAAGGGTTTAATTTGGCATCGGTGTAAATAATACGAGGCGTGTATAATGTGGAGGTGAAAAATAATGGACACAAAATTGCAAGTATAACTGGGAAATAGAGTATAGTGGACTGTAAACATGTGAACAGTGTGAGACACAACCATCTGCAAAACAGTGCGGAAATGTAAACAGTGTGACTATGACTAGTGGACATTTGTCAAATATGCAAATGAACTTTACTAAATGCAAAGCGGTGTACGTACAATTACAGACAACACAACACAGACTACACTGTATGAACACAGGTGCAAACAAGCAAAGCCCAATGCAAAATGGGCACTACATATGAAACATATCATAACACTCCGTGAAACAAAATCTGCTGCGCAGCAAATACTTTAATCATGATAATGAGAAGTTTTACTTATTGCCAGATGTCATGTGTGAGACTGCAAGTCACCAAACCAACCAACTATGCACCAAAATTAGTGAGTTTAGAAAAAAGTTTTATTGATGTTTACAAAAAACTCATAGTGCAAATTAACCCCATCATAGCTGTTTCAGCCCATGCCATTGCGAAAAATTGAGTAAGTGAGCAATTTGTGACAATCTGAAGAATGTGAAAACAAAAACTGGAGGTGATTATTTTGTTTATTTTAGAAATTAATGTCTATTTATACATGTGCAATCTGTACAATCAAGTGTTGGCAATTCAGCATGTTTTCAACTGCACCAATATTATAACTGAATTTCATCCAGACGTCTATTCGATACGCAAATGAGCTTCAGTCAATTAAATTCTGTTGCACTAGTCTTTATGTACATACCTGCACATCACCACAGCTACACAATGATCAGAACACTTAACAAACACATACACACGTATCGCGTACACACCCAGGTTCACAGATATTCGCACAATCACACAAATGACAACGTAAACACATAACTCACTTAGTTACACGTTATTTTTCCGATACTTCTTTCTAAAGAAGCCTGTGGCGCAGCAGGAAAAAGACGCAATTTGCACTCACTTTCATGCTCACGTAGACCAGCACAAATAAACATTTTAAGACAGACACACACACGCACATAATTTTCACTAAAGTACACACTGCCATCCCACTGACTCATTCTAAAGCAGCCTGTTGCGCTGTGGCGCAGCAGCAAAAATACAATTAAGTTTATACAAACACTACCGTACCACTCTTAATCACAAGTGCCTGAATCTGGAGTCAAAACTAATATATAGTCATGATTTCATTGACAAAACAACCTACAGCATTTCTACCATTTTTACAAAAATTACAGTTAGACTTCAGAAACAATAAATCAGTTTGTTTTAGAGTAAACATGTGTAAAAATTTCAAATTGCAATGCATTTTAAAATACTGTCGGCTTCATGTATTTGTGTGATTTAGAGAGGAGACTGTCGAAATCCCATGATAACAGAACATCCATGAATGCTGAATATTTCATTGCTGCATTTTTGTTGTAGGTTTAGAATTATTTAAAATGTTGAAAAACTATATTTGTTATGCTACTTGTAATATTTAATGGAACATATGTTGTGGGCTGTCCCTACCTAATGCAATTAGGGAAGATTTGAAATTGCATTGAGTTGAATGCAATTGAGTTTCTGCCCAGAAAGAATCACTATGTCAACAAAAGGTTTTAGTTAGCTTTTTATGCGCGAGCTATTTAATGGCCTTCTACAAGAACTTGAAAACCTCCTGAAAATGTCAACTTAACTGTCAAATATTTTCCCGTCAGCCAAGTACAACAAGCATAGCAGGAGGTTCCAATAAGACTGACTGTCATTATAATTGCCAAATTACTCAAATCCGTCTGTAATGCCGCTAATGGGAGGGGTTACCTGTCTAAGTGAAAATTTTAGGTTCGACGATTTGCTTCAAATTTGCACAATTGTAGCCCCCAATTGTAGATGTAAAAACTGGAACCGAACCCACTGCCAATTTTTGACTAGGCGATTTAAATTTAAAGTTTACGTTTAAATCATAGGCGCAAAAAACGTTTTTTGTGGTCACAAAGCGTCCCTTCACCCAAAAATTTTGGCTGAAGAAGTTGATCTTTACAGATCAACATTCGATAGCCTAATATCATATCTCAATCTTATGATCCATTTTTTGATTTTTGCTCATGGCGTGTACAGTGATGACAAATGTAAGGTCAACAAATTTTGGCCGGCCGAGAAAACGGCCACTTGCATTTTGCTTTTGATTTTATATTTAAAAATACATATGAAAAATCCAAAATCGGATCATACTACTTTTTGTAGAATTGTATTGTCAGTATTATGTTATATAAGTTTTGCCACTTGCTAACACTTATAAATTCAATTGAAATACATCAAACATACGCCGACAGTGTAGTCATTCAACCAGGCCTAGTCTTGTATGAGGTTTTCAAGATCTTGTAAAATGCCATTAAATTATTTTTTTATGCCGCTGAAGCTGACTGACGTGCATCTGACCGTATGCCTCATTTTTTGACCTTCAAGTTCAACAATATATGAAGTGAAATGAATATTAACTAGACATATAATGGTACACGTTACAGTAATCAGTCGGTATTTTCACTAGTCATACTGTTGCTTGTCGAACCTATGCAGTAAACTATCTTGCTATTTGTCTGTCCGCCATTATATATATTCTATTATCTATTATCTATTTATCTATTAGATTCTATTATCTAAATCGCAATTGGGCTGGCCGCCTCGGCAAGAAGAATCATGGTGCATTTGGTAAACTCATCGGGACAATTTTTTGAAAGAAATATAAGAGGGTCAAGCGTTACCTTATCTTTCTGACGCCGTATTTTATTACCAAATTTTTTTCACCCATGACACCAAACTTTTTCGGAGTGTTACCGGGCTCTTGAATTGTTGTTGGCAGTTTTACAGTTTACAATACACAAACATTACACGTATATTTTACAATATACAAAATATATCATAAGATACAATACAAAAATACATTATAATATATAAATATACAATATAAGTGTGCTAATTTTGCTACCAACCATAAAAGTTACAACCGTAGAGCAAACGGCGAATGGCTGGTGCGCTATTTTCAGCGAGATAGCTGGGTTGGGCGAACTTTCTCTTCATGATGGCTGGGTGGCTAGTATATAGTGTTTAGTTATAATTTATAGTTTGCACCCGATTTCTAAAAATAGTAATAGGCTGCACTGAGGGTTCGGATACTCGGTTAAACGTATCAAAAAGTTGGGTCCGTAACTTGGACCCAAAAGTAAGATAAAAAACCGGTGAAAGTGCACTGTTGAGAACACACATTATGTTCGAAATGGCAGAGCCGAAAGTATCAGAAAGGTAGCCTCCCATAATAAGCGGGGGTATAATCCAGAAGCTCCAACAGTAAGTCACTAACACAAGGACTATTCCTCCAAACTGAAGTGCTAAATTTCGTTGTCGTAATTGCGGTTCACTTTGTGTCAGTCCTAAAGTCTGAAATGAAGCGCTTTTGCGGATTTGCCAATAAACGACCGCGTAAATTGATGCAACTGTTATCCAAATCAAATTGGGGCCAATTAACGATGGCACGTGACCATAGCCATAACACAGACAAGCATCACATTGCAGTTGCCAAGCGAAGTATTTTGCAGCCAAGACGCAATTACAAAAGCTCAATTGCAGCTGATAACAAATCGAAAAAGCATAAAAAGTGAACAACATTTTTAAACCTGTCTTCCGAGTCATATTTTTATATTTGAACGGGAACTTAACAGCCAATAGTCTATCAATACTAATTAATAGTATATGAAATACAATAAACCACCAAGAAATACTGGCTAGCAAGCCCATGGTTTGCTCATATTCAAGCCAAAATCGACCAAGAATTGTACGTGGCACTAAATAGCCCAATTGGCACAGCAGCGTAATAGAGTCGGGAATCGAAAGAGAAACGGCAAATATGTAGAATATATCCGAAAATGTAGACCGTTGGGTCAGAATAACATAGTCTATTATAACGTACAACCCTAGTCCAAGGAAACATAAACAAATAATTATTGTGGCATATAGAAACACTGGTAAGGATAAATTCACTTCTAGAAATGATGAAGATTCGTTAAGGGTTGTTTTGATGGAATCGCAGTGATGCAGCATTATATCCGAATATTTGACTCCTGAATTGAAGTTATAAATCGTTGACTTGATGAATGCTTGAGTCTATTAGGTCTGAAACAGAATTTGTAATTTCCAGTAACAAGGACCAGCTATGAAGAAGATCTGTACGTAAGCTCTTTTGATTGTTTCCAAAATGGCATACGATGAGTCACGCTAAACAACAGACACTCATTCGAAGCTCCTTCGCATATTCTTTTATCTACTTTGCATGAAAATTTGTTCACTAAACGTGCCATCTACGCATGTTAAGGAACCGTGTCAAAAATTCAAACGTGTAACACGTTTGAAATGACACGTTTTAAAATCGTGTTTTCTCCAGAAAATACACGATTTGCAAAAGCGAAGACACGTTTGTGGATTAACTGCGGCTGTCACTTTATGCTTAATTAATCACAGCTAACAAAAGTTGGTGGCCAAGAGCCGTTGACATACATATGCATACGTACGTCTATGCAAAATAAAGCCGCTAAGGTAACCCGCTAAGTAACAAACACTTGCGCAAACCGCAAGCCGCAACTAATTGTTAATGCTGTAGAAAAAGTTAGTTGCAGTGTCAATCAAATGACACGATTAGCGTTTATACGTTTGCAAATCGTGTTTTCAAAACGTGTACACGTTTTGAAACAGGTGTCATTTTTGACACGGTTCCTAAGTCAGCATGTGCATATTTGATCTTTTTGTTTGTGTGCTCTTTCCTGCTGCACCGTCAATAAACCCTGTTATACCTCTTGTGCGCGTTCTTACTTTACACAAAAAATGTAAAAATGCACATTATTCATTGAACTTTTGAACTTGAAATTGAACTTTCAACAATTATATGCATTTTAATGCTGTAGTGCACTGTGAGCTAAGTTTTTTGAAACTGTTTCCTCCTAACGGGCTAATTTTCAAACAGTCATAATGTAGTCGCAATAACTCTACTTTGGTATTAAACTGTAGGAGAACTTCAACGAATACAGCTCAACGGTTTAAAAGACAAAGTCAAGATTCAGACGAACTGTTCAGTAGGACTTTAGAAAAATCTTATTAAATTTTGGAATGCACTCAAGTAACCTCCCTAAGACCTAACGTTGGCTTTGTGAATTGTTACCCAAGTGGTCTTATTATCGAAAGCTATCTTACGTAATTTATTACGCAATATAACTTAAAGTGAGTTAACAGTAGACTTTTGAACACATGGTAAGTACAGTAAGACATTTAAGGTGGTATTTACGTTTTCGACAGATTTTAAAACTTGTTATAACTTTTAGTAGCTGTCTTTTGCACGCTAAAGAACTTAACGAAAACTACCCTTATGCACAATAAATAGCTTATATATGTCGTAAGCTTGCCAGCAGACACTATCAAAGTAGTCAAAATTCGCGATTTTTTGCATTTTTCATGTTTTGCTTGTAAAATTGACAGTTGGTTACCAACTAACTTTATTCTTAACACCAACATAGCCAATATTAGGGTGAATCCCAACGCTAACGTTTGATGGGCTTATGTGACTCACTAAAAAAGTTATGTATCTTCAAATTTAATTTTTTTCGAATTTCAAAAAACATACAAATTTTTAAATATAATTAATTCACGCATTACGCTAGATTAAGACGAATGATAAAAATGACACATCAGAAATGGCCTAGAAAACGTGTAAAATAAAGCATAAAAAGATTGTAACATCGAAATTTGAGATTTAGTGCACGGAAGTACTTTTTTTACAGAATTCTGCTAGTGAATTTGATGTAAAACAAAATCTAAGCATACATAATTTGAAATTTTAGCATAATGTAGACACATATGTGTGCAAAGTTGTGCCAAATTTTCAACAAAATCCGTGCTAAACAATGAGCTAACAATGTGCTATAGTTCAAAAAGCAAAGTTACATAAATGTGACGTAATCTCAAGAGGCAAAACGCGGAAGGATAAGTTTTGGTATCTGTGTATGATAATTTTTGCAACTATAAAAATGATTAATTCAAGCTATTTTGAAAGCATTCATTCCATTATACATATAGTTAATAGGTTTCTAAATTAATATGCGCACCATTATTCTTGATTGAAAATTAATGGTAAGTTACTCCTGCAGAATTGCCGAAAACGTTACCACCGCCTTGAGTACAAAATACGACAAAAAATAGTTTTTTAAAAACCAAAACAACAACCTAAAGGTAAATATAAATATTCACTGTAGCTAGCAAAAAATACAACTAAAGCACAATTTTAGCTTCATTAAAGTTTTTCAATTACGGCTCGATATGTATTAATTTCCTTTATTAATTTGAAATTCATGACAGCAGCTGAAGTTTAGGAGCAGCAAAAACTATTAATATTAAATTAAAAATATTTCTGGTAAATACAGACCATTAGTGAAATCACGGTAGTTATAAAATGCTAATAAATATACATTACGAGAATTGGGTATTTTCAACGTTGGTGTGTTCATGCGCCATGCTTTCTTTTTTTGCATTTTTGAATTGCTGACACTGGCTTAGTGCTGGCACCAAAAGATCGAGAAAAGAATAACTAGAGAATAGCTGATCTTATTTAACCCCAAGACGTATTCATTAGATTTGTTTTCACTGTTTCCTTGATAACGGGTTGCCCATTACCTTACTACTATGCATTGAATATAAATGTTTGTTATTGTAAGATGGTGAACTGCACTCGAGAATGGCAAGAAAACAAAAATAGGCCGACAATTAGGTTAGTGCCGTGTTTGAAACATGCTCAGAAGTTTGCTCACAAGTTTGAAACATGCTCAGGTACTATGTCCGTTTATCTGGTAAAATTACAAAATGATCACTCCACAAGCTGTGTGAATAATTAAGTCATTTTGCCTGCTGAACGGACATACGACTGTAAGTATGAATCGCCCCTTAATGTCTTGTTTTCTTGGTAAATGAAGGTTTGCAAGAAAGCACGTTATGTAATGTATAGTAGAGCAGCCAAATGTGAACCACCTAAAATTTTTCACTCAAAGTGCTGACGCTTGGATCAAGTTTTCTCAGAATTTAGTTAGGCAAATCATCTGAAATTTCACTGCGATAATAACTGATAGTGTACGCAAGTATTTGCAAAATTTCGTGCCACAAAATTAGTTTTAGGCCGAGTTCTGGGCCATCTAAAACGAAAAATTTAGATTTGGTGCACATTTGGAGCCAGGGCCAAAAGTGAACCGGCCATGCCCTTGACTGCACCAGTCCGCTCTTCAGGCACTGACTAATGTACTAGTGTTTTTGAACCATGCATATTATAGCAAAAGATGTACACTGCAAGTGTACAAAAAATTTTCAAAGTCAGTTCAGTGTATGGTGAGAAAATGCATGTACAAAAAAGGCGCAAGAATGACACCATAAAAGCCTCAATTCGGAATTTACTTGAAAGTTGATATAAAAATTCTAAAAAACAGTCTGCACAGACATATGGATATTGCTCCAGGAGCACTGTTGAAACTGTCTGTTACAAATTCTAAATTTGTTTCTGCTGCGCCACAGCGCAGCAGATCATTTAGAAAGAGTCTGGGTATCAAAATGCACAAAACGTGCTCTTGATACCCACCCTCTTTTGAATGTCCATATGATTTCATAGTTTCTCATTAATACGGTGTGTATCACTGCACACGCATGCATGACATGCAAATTAGCCTGAATTGGTAAAAGTGTGTGTAGTGCGCAAGCACACACATGACGTGTTGTGGTGGCATGCATATTACGTATGACGGTCATTGCGTCTATTATCTAACTTCTTTACCTCCTAAAGGTCTCGGATTAGAATTTCAGATTTTTCAAACGCAATTTTTAAAATAAATGACAATTTCAGTTGCATATTTCGTTAACTCACCTGAATTTTTTCACCTGACAAACTCTCAGATTAAATTGAGTACTCATTTGAATATGTTGTTCGAACTATCTGATTTGAATATATATTGACACCTCATTGCATTAATAAATAGTCTCAGAAACATATATTAGTTAAAAGTAGATTATATACGGTTCTACACGTCAAAAGAATGATGTCTCAATGGTGAGTACGAAAGTGAACAAGCAGGGAAGCGCATTCACAGCTCTTTTGAAATGAATTGAATACCCGGAAGCTTTATCGATTGTTTTAGTATAGAAGTATGCTTTTATCGTTGTGGTACACACATCGAATTTTATTTCAAGATCCGTTGCCGTTACTATATGCATTTCTACGTTTATTTATTAATGTTTGTTCACCCACTTATCAAACGTTTTGCTGCGCAGCAGAATTTTTAATTGGTTAACCAATTTACACTTGCCATTTGTGCTTTAGTGAAAACACCTTTTGCATAACACTTCTGCTTGTTCAAGTAAGGGTTGTAGCATGGCTAGCGCACGAGTGCTTTTCACCAGGGCTTTTCAAGCAGAGTTGCATACGAATCTCTGAGTGTCAGCGCTGGCCATGATACCACCGACTTGTCACATAGCTTTGACACGTAAAAAAGAAAAACTATAGGTAGCGGTGGGATTCGAACCCCACGCATATCTGACTTTTGTTTTCCAGTCAGTGCCATAGACCACTCGGCTACGCTACCTTCGACGATAAGTTTTTTAAATGACAGTAAATTATCGAACAGTAATATCTTTTGCTGTGCATGAACAAGCCTATCTAAATGCAAGATGCAGTGTAGACTGAACATACTACGTAGTATGTACGTACTACGTACATACATCACTTGTCATCATTATTTGGGTTTTTGTCAAGGTAGTTGTGAAGCAGCCGTAGTCGAGTGGTTACGACGTCTGGCTGGCAATCCTGGCGATTTTGGCGCATTTGTTCGATTCTTGTCTTGTCTTTTTAAAGTTCCTTCTTATTTCTGAGCAGCGTGCGACAAATCTGTGAGTGCACGCTAAGGCGAATTCGTTGATGCTCAGTGTGTGTTCAGAGAGTGCAACAAATCTCTGAGTGCACTCTTGAGAGATGTGCTGTCACAGGACCAGCAAATGTCAGAGATTTGTAGCAAGGCCAGTTACATAGATGCCATGTGACAATGTATTTTGTGGTCCATTTAGGTGCCCAAAACTGCACCATCAACCATTGATGGATGGGGGCCAAAAGTGCACCAGTTTTGGAGACTGTAAAACTCTCACAAAGAGAACGAATTTTGCCTTGTTGGTCATTATATAACACACACAATGAATTTGCATTTTGTCTTGTTGGTTTGTTAGCACAGTTGAAGTGTACATTGCTTCTTGCATGAATTATAGTGGTCAGACTCCTCTGTCGTTTGGTATAACTTTTTAGACGAGACTTGCATTGCAGTGCGAGTTACATGCATGTGAACACGCTAATGGCGCATATTAGGGCTGGTTCACATTTAGTTTCTCTACTATATTGACAAACTTTTAGGAAACGTTTTGGTTTTGACAGAAATAAAGTGGTAAAGTTCTACAGTGACCTCGTAATAATGTGCAAAGTAACGTATTAATACAAATACTCTGACCAAATTATTGTCAGAATTGAGTAAACTGCATCAACTAACTGAGAACTGGAATTTAAAGCGAACCGGGGACTCATAGAACTCGAACTTTCGAGTTAATTCCATAACGTTGCTGGAAACCTCTATTTCTTTCGCTGCGTGAAAAACCCCGAGGTTACGACAAACTGCGTCAAATAAAAAGGTCTTTTAGTGCACTTAATTGAAAAACTAAATGAAACATTAGCCAAAATTAATTTACTAATTACGTAAATCAAATTGAATTTTGATAACAGATGAGCGAAACAAAACTATGGGGCGAAATCCAGAAAAAGTTTAGCTTTAGGCAAAAGCCTTTAGCTCAAATGAAAATAGTGCCAAACTTTTAACAAACAAACTGAATTTGTGGAGAGAAATCGCTTTTTCTGGGGTATGTAAACACGAGCTATGATGCTTTTGGGAGGGGGTTTGTTAATTGCTGTTATATCTGTATGACAAGGGGGGTCTCTAGTTTTTCCTTAGCTACAATCAATGGGGGTAGGTAGGTATTGTAATTGTGTTATTCAATTGGTGGTAAATAGAACTGAAATGTTTGTATTGGTTCATTCACAAGAGCTAGACGCACGTCATATCGACATATGGCCAATCAGAGAGTACTCGAAGAAGTATAAATAAGTATACTGATCATTCATTATCGTTCACAAAAGTAAAAAGGACTTTAGATAATTTGCTCCAATAACGTCATTGACAAACAAAGTAATGACGTGTGTACTAGGGCAAAAAAGTCAACCTATTTTTATTTCAGTTAAAGTTAAAGTTAAAGTTAGGCAAAAGGCCTAGTTTTAGTTAAAGTTAAAGTTAAAGTTAGACCACTCACTTTTTTGGAAGTTAAAGTTAAAGTTTGATCTCTGTTTTCGTTAAAGTTAAAGTTAAAGTCTGACCATTAACTTTTTTAAAAGTTAAAGTAATACGCCTAACTTTTTTAAATAAAGTTAAATTAAGATCCAAAACTTTTTTAGTTAAAGTTATAAAGAGTTGTTTTACACAGAGAGATAAGTATAATTTTCAGCTTTATACATAACCACACTGCGTAACTTTAGTGAATAGACATTAATGAGTGAGCCTAGAGTCGGGAATGCCAGAAAACTTTCCGGAAACTTCTAGAGGTAGTTTTCCAGAGACTTGACCGGAAAATTTTTGACAGGCTTAAAAAGTTTCCAAGCTGAATAAAATTTTCTGATAAACTGTTTTTTTTAAACTGACCGCAGTGGTTACTGTAGTCCGTGGGGGTCAACTGAGTTCATGGTGACAAAAATAAACCCCAGATTTGAGTTCAGTACCTCAAAATACTCCTGGATAACGAGATTTAACCACTCCGGCGTCTCCGGGTCATTTTGTAGGTTGTACAAAACGTTGGGGGTCCCCTCCACAATTAAGGGTATACCCTCATTTGTGGGGGGAGCTCCCCACGTTTGAAACCTATGGTCTGATTCGTAGGGGGGTCCCCCCACAGCTGAGGGCTAGGTATGCCTTCATTCTTGTAGGATGGTACCTCCCCACAGTTGTGGCCTTTTTGGGGAGATAATAGTCGCAGCATGTACACACTGCTAGGCCACAAACGTAAATAGTGTCACACTCTTCCTATTACGTACTCTTGATAGGGGTAATGTGAGCACCTGACTACGAATCTGCTGTTTGTTTATGTCTAGAAAGAACCAACTTGGACCATCATACACCTCCAACATCAGTGCCGTACCCAGAAAAAATTTAGAGGGCGAATGACTGATTTTTAAATGCACTTAAGCAATTTTAAAACTTATAAAACGCCTTACAAACAACAGATCATTTAACCACAAAGTTGCAGGGGTCTGGGGGCGGCAGCCCCCAGAAACCATTTAGCGATTTTTCCAATATTTAGACCGAATTTGGTCAGCTGGAAACGTATCAGAAACTTTTTCCGACAGTAAATTAAAACCAAAGATGGTAACGTCAGATCAGACATTCAGACAGTGTATTACTCAAGGAAATGTAGCATAATATGCTCGTGTATAGATAGACATTTAAATGCAGCATAATGTACTTGTGTATACATGCACAGGCTTTGATGAAAAATAATAGCAAGGAATAACAAGCCGCATAGTCGCAAAGTTCTGGGGGTAGCCCCAGTAATAATTGGGAAAATTTTTTATTTTCAAGCCTAAGTTGGTCAGTTAGTGATGTATCAGAAAATTTTTTTGAAACCTGTCTTCAAAAAAGAGCAGTCAGTTGCCATACATGTGGCAACATGTGGCTGCAATTTTTACACTATGCAGTTGCAGAGTTTACTCTCTAGAAAGAACAAATATACCACTACACTACTTCAATAATAAAATCATATTAGCCCCTTACAAGTATGTTATGTATGGTTATGGCACTGGTTGGCGTGCTATAAGTGATTTATACGCATGTTTCTGTGAAACTCCGAGTGCAGGAGCACGAGTGCGCGAAGCGCACGACTGCACCTGCACGAGGGTTTCATAGTTACATGCGTATCAATTACGTTTAGCATTAAAAACAGTGCTATAAGTTGCTTGTAATTTGGTTTTAAATACGTACGTAAAATTTTCAGCGAGTTGAAACAAATGTCAAGACTGGTGGGGATCGAACCCACTGCACTCTGACAAGTCAAACACCTTATCCATTAGGCTACAGTTTTGCTGCTGATAACCTGGTCGCCTTAGTTGTCACACATAACTTTTATGCATAGTGAATGTACGTAGGTACAGTACTGCGCGTAAAAAAATTCCCTGTTCGTCGGCGTACGACGAGCTTCATCCTTCGCGAAAAGTGACGGTGACGAACGGTGGCCGGAAATGGTGGAGAAAAAATTTTCAATTTTTCACTTTTTTACATTGAAAATGTGTTTTGGAGCACTTTTTAAAAATTTTTCGTTCGTCACTTTCCGGCCAACCTTGGTCACTTTTCGCAACGGATGAAGCTCGTCGTACACCGACAAACAGGGAAGTTTTTGCACAGTACTGTATCGTAACACATAGACCCGTACACAAATCTGTGCAAAACTGAGTCCACTAACACTGCCGCTGTTCTATTCGAGAAATATTATGCAAATTGATGTCAGTGTTGAAGTGGCTTAGTGGTTATAGCACGCTACTAATACACTAAACCAAAAATTACAATACGTTGTGAATGCGTTAACCTGAGCGGCCTCCAGTAAAAATATATAGGTACCACGATCAAAAATTACAGTTGTGTACAGCGTCGGAGAAAAAAATTTAAATTTGACAAAAATTTTGGTTAATTAGAACATGAAGTAAAATATTTCTTAAATTATCTTACCGGAAATTAAAAAAGTTATAAAAAAGTATAGATTCAAAATTTTGAATAAAAGTTATAATTTAAGTTAAAGTTAAGAAATTGGCGGAATTTAAGTTAAAGTTAAAGTATGGGTGCTTAAATTTAAATTAAGTTAAAGTTAAAGTAAGACCCTTAACTTTTTTGAAGTTAAAGTTAAAGTTAAAGTAAGACCCCTAACTTTTTTAATTTTAGTTAAAGTTAAAGTTTAACTTTTTTGCCCTAGTGTGTACTAATAATGTAGAACGTTTTACTTTCGTGACGTTATTCTTAATTACTAGTTTTGTATTAATTTAATGGCTAGGCTACAAACCGCTTAATTAGGAAGAACTTAATGTGGTTTAAAATAGCTGATTGCAGTGCAAACGTCAGTATTTATTCAATTGTTGAGGTTCTTTGGATAAGTGTTAGCTAAGGGGGGGGGGGGCTACCCAGGTCAAAAATCAAAAATCTGCAATTTTGCTTATTTTCACATATGTTACTCCTCCAAGGCACCTCTACCTCAGATAAGAACAACAGCACTTCTGGTTCAGTGCGTTTGTCAGTGTATTTACATAGGCAAAAGTACGCCAAAAAGCCTAAAAGTAGCCCTTACTTGAACAGTTGTAGCACAAACCACGTCAAGCCAATCAAACTGAAACTTGGCATAGTAGCAGTTCACATGATGTATGCGCAAAATCATGTGATCCAAATTTTTTATATGTATTTTCAATTATAAAATCGAGGGCCAAATGTGAAAAATGGCAGTTTTTTGGGCACGCCAAATTTGAGTTCGAGTTTACATTTGGGGTCACTGCTCAGGCCATGGGCCAAAATTTGAAAAAATGGATCACAGAGGTTGAGATATGACACTTGCCTGCTGCCTTGTTCTGATTTTTTATCACCGATTGAAAATTTCTATTTTTGCTAAATGCGCATAATTTTTCAAACGGCATAACTGAGCGAAAATTTGTTTAAATTTTACGATCTATAGCTTAAACTGTAGGTAATTATGTTGCCGAGGTGTATCTTTTCTTATAATTTTAATCCAGTTGTTTTTAGCTCAAAATACACTAGTTTTTCTAAAATTGGTCAACTTGAAATCGCTGCAGAATTTCACCAAAAACAGAAATCAACATTTTCGAAGAAGGTACACCTGAATCTACTTATTTTCGAACTTTGAGTCAAATTTCACATTGAAAAAACGACATGGAGGAGAGCTATCACGATTCAAAAAAGGCCGATCAGGAAAATTGCCCACAGGTTTGCCCACAAAAACGACAGTGTCAAAAAATAGAGCGTATTTTTAATGCAAATAACCATTGAGAAAAGTTGGAGAAGCCAAAAAAGTAGCTAACGAAAAATTAGCTTGAAAAATAGTGCATTTTTGTCAATATCGCTCAACGTAATTTGAATTTTTTTTTAGAAATGTTTGCCTACACAAACGACTTTTTAAAAAGTTGCAGTCACCTATTATCTGCGGAAAACCGTTATCTAAAGTAACAAAAGCCATATACAATTTTTCGGAAAATCTTTTTCAAGATTTTGCCATATCAAAATTCAGGTCAAAAAATTAATTTCAACAAAACTACATGTTTTGTATATCAAACGAAAGCTAACTCACTGCTGAAAAACCTTTCTTCAAGAACTAAGACCTGAAAAGGTGACTGAAAACTTTTACTGCCCAAAGTCAGTTATTCGGAGCGCCACCTTAAGGGGGGGGGGCACCTTAAGCGCCACCCAAGTCAAAAATCAAAGTTCTCCAATTTTGCTTATTTTCACATATGTTACTCCCCCAAGGTACCCCAACCTCAGATGAGAACAATTAAGCTTGAAGATGCACTTTTGGTTCGGTGCATTTGTCAGTGTATTTACATAGGCAAAACCACGCAAAAAAGCCTAAAAGTAGCTCTTAGATGGACAGTTCTGACACAAACCACATTAAGCCAATCAAGCTGAAATTTGGCATAGTAGTAGCTCACATGTATGCGCAAAATCGTATGATCCGGATTTTTGATGGGCCCGCCAAATTTGAGTGATTTTACATTTGGCGTCAGTGCTCAGGCCATGGTCAAAAATTAAAAAAAATGGATCATAGAGGTTGAGATATGACATTAGGCTATCGAATCATGTAAAAATTAGCTTCGTCAGTATTAACAAAAATTTCGAGTAAAGTAACGCTTTGTGAGCACAAAAAACTTTTTTTGCGCCTATGATTTACACGTAAAATTGAATTTTTGGGCGCCCCTAGTAAAAAATTGGCGAAAGCATTGGTTCCAGTTTGTTACATCTGCGATGCGCCTCCGCTGGGGCTACATTGTGTGCAAATTTGAAGCGAATCGGAGAACCTAAAATTTTCACTTTTACTTTCACTAAAATACAGGTGGCCCCCTTTTAATTTAATTAAGTTACTTAATGGCCGGTTCATACGAGGCAACGAGCAGGCAACGCGATTTTCAGGCAATCTGCAGGCAACGTCCGTTGCTTGGAAGTTCAGCAAGCTCAGCAAGCAACAGCCAATCAAATTCGAGCCCGCCTTAATTCAAACTGGCGGTTGTTTTATGTGTTTTGTATTAAATGAATGTCTTATTACTTTTTGGTGCATAAATATATAGGTTTTGACGGTCAACAGAGGTTCCAGTTAGAAAAAATGACTTCAGATTGGCCTTTGAGAGGACATAATAATCTAAAAAATAATCAATACTCAATGTAAACTTGAGTCGACCATGTTTAGTTTTCCAGAGTTCTGCTCATTGTATATATATGGCATAGAAGCCCAACATAACGAAAAGAAATTTTTGAAGGTGAACGCTCAGTTGAAAAAACAAAAACTAGTTTTCAGGGCACCGTGGGAAAACAAGCTCTAGCGGGAATGCTAACATCTGATTGGCTGTTGCCTGCTCGTTGCCTGAAAAAGTCGCGCACGTCGTGACTGAAAAATGTTGGTTGCCTGGAAATCGCCTGCACGTGCACACGAGGCAATTTTCAAGCAACGCGCGTTGCTTGCGCTTTGCCTGGTGGTTGGTTGCTTGAAAATTGCCTGCAAATTGCCTCGTGTGAACGGGCCTTAAATCTGATTGGCTGTTGCCTGCACGTTGCCTGAAAAAGTCGCGCACGTCGCGACTGAAAAATGTTGGTTGCCTGGAAATTGCCTGCACGTTCACACGAGACGATTTTCAAGCAACGCGCATTGCCTGCGCGTTGCCTGGTGCTTGGTTGCTTGAAAATCGCCTGCAAATTGCCTCGTGTGAGCCGGCCTTAAGTGTTAGCAAGAAATAGGGAAAAGTATGACTCTCTTTTCTATCCCAGCTAATCGGCCGGAACGAAGCTCCGACCGAAATTTTCCTTTTACAAATTGATTTCAGGGGTGAAGGTATCCAGACATGTCTTGATTCCAGGTGGTAACCTGCTGAAACGAGGGGGTAGCCCCACTGGAATCAAAAACACTACCGTGTTTGTGCTGGTAGTGTGCTAAAACCCCCCGTCTGAAATAAAAAAATCAAAACACTTCCCTGATTTGATTTGAGGGGGCCCCCTCTCTAAAATCAAGGCTTAAGATGGATATCTAGCTAGGATAAGGAAGAGTGTCACACTCTTCCCTATTATCTACTCTTGGTGTTAGTAACAATTACTGACTTTTCGGACGGAAAAATACGGTCAATATACACTGACAATTTTCGCTATACACGAACGTACGTACATACTAAAATATCGGCCGCTCAGCCAAGTGTCGGCTCCGGGTCGGCCCGGTCAGCCCGAGCCGGTCCGCTGTTGACCGGAAATCGGTCCGGAGTCCAGCCCGGTCGGCCCGGTGCGCCCTAGTTGGTTTGATCAGTCACAAAGCCTGCTAAAATCCAAGGACGACTGTAGCACACTAATAATTTGCATACAACTTTAACCTTTTACATTACTAACTTGAGGTTTCCCGTAAAGTAGCAGTGTTATTCCCCAGCTGTAAGTCAGCGGGACCTTACACCCTTGCTGTGGAATGAATTAATGAAAAGCATGAATTTCTATTTCACGTTCATATATACATACATATCTTAACGAGATTTTTCGAACGTGCATCCGCGGCAATAGGTTATTTGTTTTGGATTTTAATCCCTTTTCTTACTTTCAAGATCTGGGACAGCGGGTGTCTGTATATCTTAGCTGCACTTTGACACAAAGAAACCCAAACGCTCCCATACATACTTTAAATGTTACAAATGTTACATATGTCCGTTTACCAATTACCAGCGAAATTACGAAAAAAACACGCCAGCCGTAACGGATATATATAAATTTTTTTGTGAAATTTGTGTCTAATATTTATTGCTTCAATTTTGTGGTGAAAACTTTTTGTCCTCAACATAATTTCATTTTCAAGCTATTCTGCCTTGGTGCACGCCGCTGTTTGCCTAAGACCCCAGATTGCCTTAACACGTTTGTCGAAATTGCAGCTGTATGTGTGGCAGTTGCTGCGCTGTTGTTACCTTAAACTGGGATTTTGGGTGTATTCTGCAGCAAAACCAACTTTTTCACCCGTTAAGAGTTTTAATAACCGTCATTTAGTTTACAATGCGTTTGTTTTCGATCTATATTCGAAGTCAATTATATCGTCTAGTAGACACTGTATAACATTATCCGAGATCCGACACGTCGTTTTTAGAGGTGCGGGGGCGCAATCCGTGAGGGGTGGGATGCCTTAGCCCGGCGGAGAAGGGGTGGTTCCTAATTTTGCTTTTTCCGGCGATAGTTGGAAATTTTTTGGAGTTTCTCGATTTTTTGCTTAATTTTGGTGCACTTTTTTGCAACCAGAGAAGGTCTGGGGGTTAAGGAGGGTGCCTGCCGTATAAGGGGCGATATTCCGCTACCCCAATCTATGGACGTGTTACTCAGACGCTAGGGAGCGCAATTTCAAGCAGAGGTGAAAATTTTCGTGGTAGCAATTAGGACAAGGTTAATATGTTTTCTTATCGGACAACTCAAAAAAGTTTTGCTGAGAAGTTGCAAAGCATATTTTTCGCCTTTATCGCGCAAACTTCGATAAAAGTTTCCAATATTTTTTAACCTTTTACAAAAAGTTTATGATTGATCACCAAATATGTCCCACAAATTCCTGTCTATATGTTTAGCTTTTCATTTCAGGGGCGCTAAAAATGCGGCTGTTTTTTCTGGCTTTATTTCTGGCTGCGCTGCAACCCAGTCTTTTCCAAGATGAAGATCTATCGGAGCACGATCTTACCATTGTTACCATAATCCAACCCCCCTTTGTGATGCACCAAGGCGAAGGGTATCAAGGGTATCTAATAGACGTTCTAGAGGAACTATCCAATCGTCTTGGATTTCGCTACACCCTTTATGAAGTCCGCGACAACCGCTACGGGACCCGCAACCCCCAAGGTCAATGGAATGGGCTGGTTGGGGATGTGATTTTCAATACGGCTGACTTTGCTCTAGCCCCCCTCACCATAACAACTGAGCGTAGCCGAGTGATTGACTTCACACAGCCCTACATGAATACGGGGGTGGTGGGGGTAGGGCACAGACCCCAGCCGGGAAAACCTCTACTGTTCAACCACATTTACGAACTGCTCGCCATGGATGATTACCAATACGGTCCTTTGAAATCAGGCAGCACGTATAACTTTTTTGCCAATACTCATTTCAAAATGTTCAGAGAAATGTACAAAGTTATGCTAAATCATTCGTCGCAGCTGCCAAATTCGGTACAAGACGGTTTTGTGCGCGCCTTAGAGAATGATAAATTTATTTTCTTAGCCGAAAGCGCTATGGCGGAGTATGAAATCGGAACCCAATGCGACTTGATGATTTTGGGCAACGAAATCAACACCATAAGTTACGGTCTTGCCTTCAAACGTGACTCATCGCTAACTCCGCTCTTCAGTCGTACTTTAGAAGCCATGAGGGAACACGGCTTTTTGACGCAGCTCCGCGAAAAATGGTGGTCTGGGGATTGTCCGAAACCTAATCTGTGTATTTGCGACAAAGATGTTTCTTCCGAAGAGTCGGACGTATCTAGTTCCGAAAATTCGGACAAAAGTTTGGCCATCCGTGCCTCATCGGCATCCGTTAGCCTACTTATTCTACTAATTACACTAACTGTTCTGTGAAAAACCGTTAATGTGCAACGAAACCTGTTGACCTAATGTTTCAAGTATTCTATTAATTACGCATTTAGCCGCTGAAACAGCCCACCAACTGTCGTTGCCATCCTGGCAACCGTAAACTCTACAGTTTTTTTATTGTGGCCCTTAACGGCAATCTCCAAAAGCAATCATTATATAATAACCTATAGAACAAAACCTGCTGCGCTAATGCTTCAAGTCCATTCACTGTGCTAACGTATGGTGCTTTAGGGCCTTATATCCTACAATTAGTTCTTGTGCGTTACTATATATATTATCCCAACTGCTAGGTTATTTATAGATGTGCAATCTTTATTATGGATCATTTTTGTTGTTGTAATTTCATTTTGCTTTTTAATAAAACTATTTTGTCGTCCATTTTGCTCGACATATTGTATTATTCAATTTCAAAAAATAGAATCCAAAACAGATCATTCACCAAGGTTACCCATAGCCTACATTGGTTAGCAGTCTATTCTGAGCTAGTGTTGTTGCTTAGTAACAATATTTAGATCAATCCCTCACCATAGTTAGACCAGGCAATTTTTACTCACTTGTTTTTACCAGAACCATTTAAGGTAGCGCTCAGCAACAAAACTCATGTTTGGCGCTCAGCTCATGCAATAAATAGTAATACCACTTTAATTGCATATCAAAGAGACATCAGAAAAACCTATTTACAATACAGTTCAGCACGTTAATGTGAATGTGTCAAATTTTATGACCATGTCGAATTTCCTATTCACACTAATTTTGTTTTTGGCCTAGCTCAGCGAAAATTCAACCGATTTTGATGATCTTGGTATCAATAGAAAGATCTCTCAAAAATCTAGACGTGATTGATCTTCGATTTTTCATTTTTAGTTATGATTTTGCAAAAAATCGATTTTTCAAAAATCAGGCGTGTTTGAGCGACTACAAAAAGTGCTGCGGGCCAAAATTTGAAAATCGAAAAACTTTCACGTCTGCATTTATATTCTTTCTTTCATTGTGCAAATTTTCAACTCAATCGCAAATGGCAGCTAGGACCCAGGTCCAAAAAAAGTAGTCGATTTCGCTACGCAAAAATGTAAGGTTTGCCCACACGTTTCACTTTTTCAAAAATTAGACCTTTCCCAGGACTGCATATTTCCGTTGAAAAAGTTGCAAAAAGCCATACTCAATTTTTTAAGAAATTAAATCAAAATTTGACGTTTTCGAAGATTTATCAGCTTTGTAGGGTTTTCATTTTGGATTTGCTATTTTCACGGCTATATAACTCAGCAAAACTTCAACGTATTCTTAAGTTTAATACATCAATGTAAAGCTAAGAAACCGCATATTTCAATGATATGAGTAATCATTTTATATGGAAACAAAAATTTTTTTGTTACGGCTACATAATTGTCCAAAAAATTAAAAAAAAATTTTATCACAATATGCACATCAAATGAAAGCTATTTTCATTTTGAACAACTTTCCTTCAAGACATTATGGTCAAAAATGTCGCTGAAAAAAATTAAACGCCAAAGTCGGTTCCCCTGAGCGCCACCTTAAAACTATGTTTTCAGAGCTAGAACATCAGTTTATAGCTGAGATTCTAACTCTTTAAGTTTTAAAGTTTAGTTGCTATTAATTGATAACTATAATAGCTTAATTTAAAACGCTAGTCAACGGATTTATATATTTTAGCATGAATAAACTGAGTATCAGCGTATCAAGATTTTTTAAATCATTTTTAACTTTATATTTCAATTTAGCGGATTAAATTTTAATTTATTTGGTCAAAAACCCAAAAAACATGCCATTGCCGAGATATAATCGCAATAACCTGCTGTTAATCCTCGGATTATGGAACGGCAGCATATGGCAAGCTATATGGCTTGAACTGATTATATATTCCGCCATATATGCAGCAATCAATGCTGTCTACCGATTATTGATGACTCAAAAGCAACAAGACGATTTTGAAAGCTATGTTGAACTTTTGGAGACCTATACAGATTATTTACCATTGAAAATGATGCTCGGGTTTTACGTCAATAGTCTACTACAAAGGTGGTGGCGGATGATTTATCGAATGCCCTCTCTGAACGAAATACTCATGCGCGTTTGCGTGTATTTTCCTAGTAAGATTTATAATGATCTAGACAGCCTAAGCAATAGTTTAGGGTAGATACCGTATTACCTCGAATAAAGCCCCTGTCTTGAATAAAGCCCCTGTCTCGAATAAAACCCCCGTTTGGATCTTCATGAAAAAATAAAGCCCCTGCCTTGAATAAAGCCCCCGCCTTGAATAGAGCCCCCGTTTGGACCTTCACGAAACAATAAAGCCCCCGGGGTTTTATTTGAGGAAATAGGCTGTTAGGTCAATCAAATGTTAGGTATATCAAATGTCATTGCGTGTCCAACCAATGGTCAAGTTGTTACTATTCAAAACTTTACAGTTAATTTTCCAAAACACAATAAACATATATTATACAAAGCATAAAGCTACATAAGCCTACCAGTAAACCCACACTTAGTATTATCAGCATTATTAACCTAAACCTATACTTAGAAGTTGCAAAAAAATTGAAAAATAACAAGAAAAAACTAAAAAACCAAAAAAACAGAGCATCCGCTTTTTTATTGCAGAGCCTTTTGGCAAAGACAAAGAGACCCGACACTCGATCGCCCGGTGGTGCAATCTGGCCTGTGTTTTGTCGTGGAGAGCGTTCAGTGTTCAAATCAGACGACGGTTTCCCACAGAGCAACATTTGGTTGAGGCCGGCCTATTGACTTTGGATGAACTTGAGGTTTACTTGAAAACCACTTCAACCTATGGCAAATCATTTCTGCCTATTCAGTGGGCGATCAAGACAATACAGGAACAAGAGGATGCAGGCAGAATCGAGCAGGAAGCAGCTGCAGTATGTTCAAGTTAAAGTCAAGTAAAAGGTCAAGTGAAGTAGACGTTCAAGTGTTGAGAAAGTTCAAGGAAATTGTCGTTTGAGTGAAATAACCGAGTGAGTTGAATTATAAGTACCATTGTAACAAAAAGTTCAGAGGAAAAAAATGGACAAGGTGAAAAAGTTTAAGTGAAGTAGAAGTTCAAATGTAGAGAAAGTTCAAGAAGTGTAAAAGTTCAAGTGCAGAAAGGTTCAAGTTGAATACAAGTTCAAGTGAAGTACATGTGCAAGTATAGAGAAAGTTGAAATGAAGTAGAAGTTAAAGTATAGAGAAAGTTCAAGTAAAGAAGTTCAATTGTAGAGAAAGTTCAAGTGAAGTAAAAGGTCAAGTGAAAAAGACACAATCAATAAACAACAACAATAACAAACAAACTATGTAACAACAAGTTTAAGTAAAGTAAAAGTAAAAATCGAAGTAAAGGAAAGTGACATAAAAGTTAAAGTGAAGTAAAATAAATTTACCTACTGGAACAGTCGATAAATAAAAACTACTTTAGACAAACGATACTTGTGGTTGGTATAGGCCAACCAGTGCCAGAAACCATATCTACAATTTCTAGAACATACCTACTTCTACTTCATTCTGAAAGTTATACATCTCAAAACAGAAACCCCAAACTCCCATACTGCTATTTTTCAGGACATCCGTCGCCACATTTACTCCCTGAAGAGTCAAAATGGTCAAATCGCGACGCAAGAAATGCGACAACCTAG